>JAPMLY010002287.1:0-66781 GCA_026401115.1 Tetraselmis chui | reverse complement strand
CGACCGGGAAGCGACCGTCGTCAGCTTACGCGCATACATTGGTCGGAGCGCAACCTGGTCGACTAACACCGAAAGCAAGGACCCGCCGAATACTGAGTCGACCGTCAGCATCCCTGGGGAGGCCAACAGAGGACTGCTAGAAACGCATATTAGCGCGCTGCAAGAGATAGTCGCCGTTCAGGAGGAGGCGATGGCCTCCGGGCAAGGGCCAGGGAGAGAAGGCTCTGAAGCAAAGGCGGTGTTAAGCCGATGGCGGCAGGAAGTATTCCAGGGCATTCTAGGCCGAAAGGCGGCGGAGGTGCGGCTGCGGGAGACCGATGCAAGCGCCGCAAAGCGATTGGCAGAAGTAAATGAGCAGCTGGAAAAGGCAGAGTACGCAGCCAAGGTACCTCGCTGCCTCTAACTAGCGCGTTTCCTACGGGTAGCTGCTGTCATAGTATTTCTTGCACCACACGAAGTCGCTATATTTGACAGCGGGTTATTGATTTTCATTTTATTCATTATTGTCGAGTCTGCAGGTGGCGCAGCAGAAAATGGTGGCCAGCGACATGGAAGTGAAGCGTGCCACGGTGGCGTTGGCAGAAACTCAGGCTGAGGCTCGGGCTGCTGATCGTCGAGCGGCTAGTTGGGAGCGCCGCGCGATGGCTGCACATCGTGAGGCGGAGGAGATGGCGGGTGCAGTGAAAGCCGGTCGCGACAATATATTCCAGATGGAGAAGCGACTGGAAGATGGCGGAAAGTTGCTGGCGGCTTTCTCGCGGCGAGTTGCCTTTGCCGAGGAACGCCTCCAAGTGCGCACACACACTTGCTTCGCGCATACATGTGTCAGCTCCGTGCTTGCTTTGTTCCGTTGCGCTTCGCAGTTAATAATCTCGAACTCGAACGGGAGATGTTCATTGTTTGATTTCGAGATGAACGACGCGAGCGTTTTTGCTGTGACCCTTACAGCGACAGTCTTAGGAAGTGAACTGTCAAGTGTCCCGTCGCTGCCTTGAATGAATTTCACTTGCGAACGGCAGTTATGTTTTTGTGTATATGCACCTGGTCCGCTTTCGGCAGGTTCTGCAGGCTCTACTGAAAGGCAAAATCCATAAGGTAGACCACGACGAAACGCCGCCTATGTATTCTGCCCGGGAAGAGGTAGCACCGGCAAGTGAACTACAGCGGGAGGTAGACGCGCTGCGGGCGGAGCGGCAACTTCTGCTGAGTCGATTGGATGGACATCCAGCAGAGGTTGCCACTGCGGCTTCCGCGGCGGCCGCGGAGGCGAGGGCAGCTGCCGCTGCTGAGTCGGAACGGACGGTAGCGGGTGTGGAGGAGGCTGCATCTCGGCGATTAGAGGAGAGAGAGGCGGAGCTAACGGCCGAGCTTTCTGAGATGGAAGCTGAGGTGAGTCGAGTGGAAGAGGAACGACAGGAGGTGATGAGGCAGCTGGAGGAGTGGAAGGTGGAGGCCAGGGCACAGCAGGCGGATTTGGCGAGCTGCAAGCGTTCGCTGGCGGAGGCACGGAAGGCGGCGGACGAGGCGAAGGTCGCGCGGGTTGAGGTGGAGTCCCAAGCAGGTCGTCGATTGAAAGAGTCGAACGAGCGCCACTCGAATGAGTTAGCCACGCTGCGGGCGCACCATGAAGAGGAGCACCGACAGGGCGCCAAGGCAAGTGATGACTCCCACAGCACTCGCTTTCATTGTTTTTATTATTCCATTTGTGTACTGATAGCGACGAGTTTAAGGCCGGTTCTTAGATGAACTTAGCCACCATCCGCGAAAGATAAGATGTATAGCGACGACTATCTGAATCATGAAACTGATGAAAATATTATTTTGATTGTCGATCTTTGCTTATGTTTGTTCGGAATCATTACAAATATAGAGCTTCAAAATCTTAGGAATGTCATCAAGGTGCTGAAAATAAAAGAAAAATTTCCTACTAGGAAAAAGCAGCATGAGCCACCAAGCAAAAGAAAAGAAAAGAGGAAGGTGCTGAAAACGTCCAGAAACATGGTCGAAACAGAGTTTGATGTTTCGTCAGTACCTAGCGCAGTTTTCGGCCTCCGGTACCTGGGTGATTGTTAATGTGCTTTAGGGTGTACTGGTTTGGATTTAGGGTTTCAAGTCAACAGGGTTTAGGGTTTGGATTTAGGGTGTACCGGTTTGGTTCAGGGATTGGTTCAGGCTTTAGGGTGTACCGGTTTGGATTTAGGGTTTCGAGTCTCAACAGTGCTTGTTGGCATCAGTGCTTTGTAGTGATGCACGTGGGGGCACCCACTTTTCAAGTTAGGGGTCGAAAGGTGTTTGTGTGTGTGTGTGTGTATGGCACCTAAAACACATACATATTGAAATGTTTAACCCTGTAACTTTCAATCATTCCGTTTTCTGTTATAATGGACGGTTTTTTTATGCGCGGCCGTATACTATCGAAAAGGGGAGCGAGGGAAGTACCTGACACCGTACGAGTGTTTATTTCTGTTCATTATATATTTTCTTTCGAAGTAATGTCATTGTTGCCTCACCATCTACCTACCCATTAAACCCTAAAACCTAAACACTACCCCCCCCCCAATAATTAACCCTAAATCTCGTTGTAATGTTGTTGCCCGGCTGCATTTCTCAGGACCTGAAAACATGTCGTTTGTAGTGCTTAAAAAAGTGCATTGGACAGAGAGTAGTTTTCCCAACGGGCCGCCACCGAAAACAACCATTATGAACTCAATCGCCTGACTGCATGCTGTTGCGTCCTGATATTCGTTTTCACGCGTCATGCGCATTGTCTCGATAGTGTCATATAATGTACAGCGAGAATGTGGCAGCGAGAAGGCGTTGATTCAAGAAACCTGAAGGTCGCAAAGGAAAGCTGAGAAAAGGACGGAAGGGGGGGGGGGGGGGTGAAAACGGACTACCAAAAGAATTCAAAAGTTGACGGTGTTGATGGTCGGTTGCCGGCAGGCGATGGTGACAGTGCGACAGCTCGAGCGGCAGCTCGCGCGGCTGCACGACAAACGGTCGCAATCTTCCGCCACGGAGATTGAATTGCTGGAAGGGAAGCTGGAAGAGAAGGACGCCGCGCTGCGCGCCGCGAGGCGAGAGCGCAACGCCCTTCTTGCCGAGAAACGAGCTGCGGAAGGGAAGCTGCGCGAGCAATCCAGGACGGCGGATGCGGCCTCGCCCAAACCCGCTGCCGTGTGGGGTCGACAGGCCGGGCTCCGGCGCAGAAATGGCTCGCCGTCTCAAGTAGCAGGTGATCAAGCAGTGTCGGGACCGGGTCAGGTGGAGCCCGTCCGCTTGGACGGCGTCTTTCAGCGGCAAAATGGCAGCGGTGCTGCGATGTTAAAGGCTCCCGCGCCGCCGTGGTCGATGGGTGGTGACAACCATACGGGCGGCGAGTTTTTCGAGAGGCTAGACGACTTGGAAAAGCTCACCGAGTCGCTTCTGGACGACGACTTGCCTTGATATTGGCCCCTGTAGCGGGCTGACGCCGAGTGGCAAGCCCACGTCGAGTGTCATTGCCTCGTGCAGTGTAAGCCTGGCAACGCCTTCCGCATTTTGCTCAACCAGTTTGCCTGGTGCTGTCCTGAGTCGATATTTTTGTGAATTTATGTATTTACACAATTTTCTGAGTATAACCCACTATCATTTCAAGCCCTCATGCCACCAGGGTGCCGGCTTCTGAGCCGCCTGTTGGCATACCTAGTCCGCTGACTCGTTCAATACAAATTATGTTAATTGGCTTCGGCCGTGAAATACTGAGGTGCAACGTGAATCGATTAGACGGGCGTCACGTTCCGCGGGTGTTACATGGAAGAAGATTGGTTACGAGTTGGAACTAGTAGATGATGCACAACCCTGACTGACTGCCTGGCGCTAGAAGTTCTCTGGACACTCAATGTGTTGTTTTGGGCCGCGACACCTCTTGTTGTCATGTTCATGCTCATCTGTTAGAGGCTTGAGAATGCTATTAACAGTCTGGCGAGTGAAGGTTGTGCTACGGTTAAAAATGTTTGGTTTTATATAGGATATAACTTATTTATTTATGCTTGGTACCGACGAATGCAGCCATCGGGGTTAAGAGTGCATGTAATGTATGTTACGACTATTCAAATTCTGCGAGTCATACCCCCCCCCCCCCCCCACCCCCACCCCCCCCCCCCCCCCCCCCCCCCCCCCCCCCCCCCTGAGAGTTTGCCCTGAGATGAGGGCCGCCACCAAAAGAACGACAATTTGACTCGTTGATGTCCCCGCTGCGGGCACTATCTACATGATCGACCCATCAGATTATTAATTTGAGTCTTTTCCTTGTATACCGTGCGCTTGAGCCGATATTCGAATTAGACACCGTACACATTTTGGCCGGTCGTACGCCTATTTTTCAGCCGATGTCATGCGTTCCTCGCGCCCGATATGATTTACCTTCTAAGCTTTGCTAAATATCGACGCCTCCGCAGTCCCAGCCAGTTCCAGCCACCTGTTTTGCGGCGGATTTCGATTATCCTGGTGGCGCTGGATTACACTGAAAATGAACGTCACCACCGTGACGGTTGTTTTGAGGCTTTTCTTCTTCTATTTTGTTCTTTAAGTAAATTAACCTGGTCTGTGAATTGACACAGGTAAGAGATTACGAGATCCGAATGGGATGGCTAAGATTGGGCGGTTAGCATGTCGCGCAACGCGATGACCAGACTTATCGCGCGGTTAGGGGTTTAAGGAATAAGGCTCCGCCGGCAGGCTGTGGCCCGATGGGTGCTTGAACCGTAGTAGGTCGGCGACTCGGTCCGTGCTTTATATGCCGTTGCGCAAAAGGTCGAGAATGTCGGTCTCAAGCTCGACGGCGGGCGAGCTCAGGTAGCTGCTTTCGAACACGATTGAGTTGGGCGCCGTAGCGTGTTCTACATTGTTGTCGGGTGGTATGACGGTGTGAAGAGCGTCGCAGAACTGTCGGGTGAGTTGGTAGTGTAGGACGGAATTATCCTGAAAATGATAATGTGAGGGGCCGCCACTGGCGCCGCAGTCAAAAAGGCGACCGGTGATGGCCCAGGTTAGGTCCTCTGCCTTCGCCAGTGCGGGTGCGCCCGCCGGCTGATAATGATGGTGCGGAGGGGGCAAGCGGGTGCTGAAAGAATGACCAGCGTGGTGTCCGTAATGGGTTGGGTTCCAGTTCCCAGAATTGCCTGGCGAGAATGTGACGAGCTCGCTCTGGGGTTCAATGCCAAATGAGTTCATGCAGCTACTGTGAACCATGCTGAGTCTGGGTTTGCTAACAGAATGCCCCAAGGTGAGTTGGTGGTTGTCCGACCACTGCATGCTCTCCTCGTTACGAAAAAGGGCGTCGTCGGGGAGCTCGAACGGGTCGCCATTTATGTCGTTATTGCCGCGGAGAGGACCAATGACGGCCATGGTTGTGTCACCCTCTGCCTTCTTCACTTCGGGTGCGTCTGCCTGCAATTGATACACGATAGATCGCGAATTGTCTCAGAAACGACGAAGCTATTTTCACATTCACTCCCCTTTATCATCGGTCGTGTCAAAACTCGGCAGATCCATGTGGTAGACGCGTCGACTTATATTGCGTATGACGACAATTTGAGGAACGCACCTCTGCGGCATCTTTGTACATCGACAAAACGGCGCCGTCCCTGTAAAATTCCACCGGATGGTATGCCGGGCTCTGAAAATAGTCCGCTGAGACTGGGGCGAAGCTTCTGGCCAACCCATGCACCATGCTGCCGGCAAACTCACCCCATTGGGAACGGTACATCAGCAGCTCTTGGCTTCCCTCACCTGGGAATTGCTGCACTGGCCGGTTTTCCATGATGCCGGGGTGTTTGGCGCTTTCCTGCTCTGTCTTGATTGGCACCTGTGCGAAATCGTCACACGTCATAATTTAGCACATCTATGACTGACCTCAACAGACCCGCAGACAGCAGTTTTGTTTTACCCCTTCGTCCCCTGCCTGTTTTCTCCTCGCAGCGCAGGACATCATGCGCACCTCCTTGTTGAAGTCCATCCCTGCCGGCGGCACGGCAGCGACTTCATTTTGCAATTGATCCCTGTCTCCTTCAGTCTGTTCTGTGATCAGGGCACCTGTCGGCAGCTCTTCCTCGTCTTGAGGAATTGCAAGGTCCGCCTGCCCAAATCACAACACAAACGATATAAACAGTCACAGAGGTTAGCTGTCACACATCCTGACACGTGCGGCCTGGCTTGCCGGGGCTGCGGACATGCTGTGTGTGGTTATCACCCTTTGGCAGCGCACCGTTGGGGGAGGGGCGGGATAGAATACTGGCTGCGTCTCTGTGATTTCACCCGTCGTATTCACCAAAATGCCGCACGCCTTCATGCGGAGATCAAAATCTGGAGTCTTGCCTACCCCTTTATTGGTCTTACCTTTCTGAATTGCAAACAAGCCAGCTTCAATCTCCGCCTCCGTTATCTGCTCAAATCCACTACCTCCGCGTCCGCTGGCGATCTGGATGTCGCGGAACAGTCGTTGCAACAGAATCGAGCCGCTGTTCCGGGCTCGCTGCGAGCTGGTTAGGTACATGTTGTACACCTCTTTACTTGTCTCTGGGATGACTTCCTTTCCAAACAAGTGCCTAAGAAGTAGCATCTGAAGGTCAATCGTTGTTGGGATGTCATCATCGGGATTTGGACCTGCTTTGATCAGCGCCCTCTTCCAGAGGGCGGTGGCGACTTTGCAGTCTTTGTGCGAAATCATGCCGCGGGCTATCTGCACCATTGCCCCACGGGCTTTTCGAAGGCAGGACCTGAGGGTGACATTATCCTCTCGCCGCTGCTTCTTTTGTGAACCGCGAACCATGGGAGCAACAGGAAGCAGGTTTTACTGCAGTCTGCCAAGCGAACCAAAACAAGTGAGCAATAACACTGGTGTGTGCTCCATAGACTGCATTCACCCTAAGCAGAATGCCCCGGAGTGATGGACAACCTCACTGTCTTTGGTTATAAGTACTGCGCTATGTGCGTACCTCTTTTGCGGGTCGAAAGGATAAATATTCTCCAAACATGACTCCTTGTTGAAAATCAACCTAACATACGCTGATGCATTATCATCTTCGGCATGGCTTACTGCTGTAGTCCGACTGATGGGTAGGGATATAGGTTAAATGCAAGTATCCCTATGAAAGTGGCACATACGGGAGAAGCGAGGCGCCGTCAGGAGACAAGATCACCAAGCATAGCGCGCGAAAGTCGGACTTGAGTGCGAGCGGTATATTACACGGGTTGACGCCGTGAGCTGACATCACTTCGCGAATGGTAGGGGATTGGACATAGTGAATAAGCAGCCAAGGCTCGAGCGTCTGGTCGTGCAGCTAAATTGTATATACAAAGAACGATGTGCTGCGCTGCCTCTATCGCTCGTTCACGCCAGTCGGAAACGGCAGCGCGGATATGGTCGGATAGTCGTAGGGCGTAAGGGATAGTGTTAGTTTGTGGAATTTTAAAGCGCACCTGGAAGCCAGATCAAGTTAGCTGGGCTCCCGTCGGTGTAGACCCGCCTGAGCTCCCCCTTGAGGCTGACTCGGCACAGGTGTGGCCGTCGATCTGTTCCAGTGCGTCGTCTGCTTTGCTGCCGGTCGGAGCGGAGGAACCGCCGTTGGTTCGTAAACTACTGATACGGGTACCAGTAATATAACTATCGCTTCCGGTACGGGTATCGGTACTATTCAACATGCTCATCTGATAATTCAAGAAATAAAATGGAAAATAATATAAATAAATCATACGAGTAGCCCGTAGTTTAAGGCCGGTTCTTAGGTGAACTTTGCCACCATCCGCGAAAGATGTGATAGTAGCCCGTACTTGTGCCTTATGACAATGACTTTTTGTTGGAACACACACGCGCGCGCGCGGTCTCTCTCTCTTTCTCTCTCTCTCTCTCTCTCTCTCTCTCTCTCTCTCTCTCTCTCTCTCTCTCTCTCTCTCTCTCTCTCTCTCTCTCTCTCTCTCTCACACACACACACACACACACACACATTGTGTAATAATGCACACAACCTCTTTCTCTCACTTTGTATTCTTGTTATCATTAAAATAATGCTCCTGTACCCATTGAAGCGATGTGCTGTAGTTAAAGACGTATCCCAATCCCTATCCCAATAAATGCGCCACACACCATCTCAATGTTTTTTCCAAACCAAAAATATTGCATTTGTAGTACTTAATGCAATCGAGCTAATTATAAGAGAACACAGCGCCACACACACACACACACACACACATACATTTTAGCAAATTGATGTAGGAATTTTATCATCAGCATTATCCAATTATCCAATTTATATTATCCAATTGAGGCTAATACGGGTACATGTACTATATCTAGAATTCCGCCACTACCGCCAGCATCGTTCCGCCCAGAGCCGTTGTATAGTACTGGTACTTGTACATCATGGCGATAAACCCGCATCATTTCTTCACTTTTGAAGAATAAATTTCTTGTGTAAGATGAAATTGCATTGGAAACCACCAATAAGCAAAAACAAATGTGAAGACTCCCACAGGTCTAAACCACATCTTTTGAAGAAATGTTGTGTTGGTTGGGTATAAATTAATGATAACAGCGAAGATTTTTTTTCCAAATAGCGAAGTGAAACGTTCACAAGTAAAATCGCAATTCAATTGCAAAAGAAAGTTTTGGAATCAACAATCAACCAGCCAATCAACCATCACACAATGGAAGAAAAGGGAGTTAGTAGGTGCGTTCCGCAAAGATATCGCTACATGCATGTGCTTATCAATGGCTCCGCTGGCAATTTGCGAGTATGTTGAGACATATCAAGCTTTAATTTTGTTCGTGCATGTTTTTGAATGTCTCAAACTACGCACATATGACATATTGTATTTCTGATAAGCATGACTTTGCAAAGGACACCGATACTTAACCAGCGAAGATAGCCCAACAAATACTTGACTGACACTAGGAACTATTTCATATTGACATTCTCTTGTTGCGTTTGGCAGCGGTGCGTGTTTTATTTTTGACATTTGCCCGTGCGTTAGCGATGCTCGCCACGTCGGGCCAGTCGTGCGGCCGGAGCGGCAACTTTCTCCGCGACCCTCAGCACTGCGGATACTACTGCGTCAGAGTGGACTGTGCAACAACTCTACCTTTGGGTCCCCGACATCAGAGGGTTTCCCAATGTTCGGACTCTGCACGCAAAGCGGCCTCGTTGCACCACAGTGGGTCATCGATTTCTACACTCCTCCACAAAATTCCAGACAAGATTTCGCACCTTCGCAAGTAGAAAATGTAATCATGTGTCGATTTCATTGACAAATATCCTGAAGTCCCAGGCAATGCTTTTGCGCGCAAAATAGAATGCACCGACAACTGCGAGGGGCGAGTTCGAACACTGCAGGGCATGTGTACTTGGGGTTATCGCGCCCGCACCCGTGCGGCACGCTCTTTCAAACAGTCGCCGTGCTTGGTAGACGAAAAGAGTAACGGGCGCACAACGCCGCAATATGAACGCTGATGCGATGGTCGCGCAATTATAATGCATAGGCGACGGAGGGAGGAGGTGTTGGGCAGGCCGCTGTGGGGGAAACGCAAGAAATCGCGTATGTAGACTTACCACCGATATGCGCACAACCCAAGGGCAAGCCGCTTTCGGCCACAATGTTCAAGCGATCCTAACTTACTCATATATGGTCAAAACTTCTTGTAACAGGTACCGTTGGACGCGTCGTTTCAATGCGCGTCCAACGCACCTACTTTGAAGTTCAAAATTTTACAAATTCATTTGTTATGAATTATTTTAATTTACGAATTATTCCGGCACAGCTGAGCCGCAGTGCCAAGTAACACCCATCCAAGTCGGCTCACCTCCTGAGACGATTTGTGCGGGGTTTGTCGATTTATGTCTACCAATTCTTCATTCCTATTGACCTCCGAGCCTAATTCCCGACGCGTGCCACGCGTGGGGCGGGTGTGGTTGGCACAAGCACATACCCAGGCATTCCAAACACCACCGTCAACGTGATGCGTCCTAAACGGCCAAGTTGGACCTCGCCCCTCCCCTAAGCCAATCGACCTCGCATGTTTATAGTGTGCAGTGTTTATCCAAACCTGCGTCATGTGCGTTTTTGCTCGCTTGCTTTCCAAAAAATCACCCGTGCCAGCGGCGTGAACTTCCGTGCTCTATTCACGCACCCGCAAACCAAACCTCGCGCATTGAACACGGCACCCACGCCTCCAAACCCCCTCCAAAAAGCCCCCCAAAATACGGTTATGTGGAACACATAGAAGTATGCAGCTAGGTATGAGCGCTTGAGCAATGCCCAAGCGTGGCGCTCAGAATGACGTGTGTAGTTCAGACAATTTCCCGGGAGTTTATGGGCTTATTAATTCGACAAACTCCACCGACAACACCCGCTTTTAGCTGAGGTCTAACCACCCCGGATGGCGGCTTACTGCTTGCTTCTCGGCTCTCCTACAATTGGGTGGTACTCGGGTATCGTCGTGCTTGACGTGGTGACAGGGAAGCGTGTTCTTGACTAGCTTATGTTTAACATAATACATGTCCGGACTTTTGTGGAGGAGTGTATCATCACACAAAATAATACGGGTACGACGTTAAGGGGGCGCATCAAATAAAGTATCACGGGCCCAATGCGCTGTCTTTCATTTGTTGGCTCATCACAGCAGCGATGGAAAATGTCGTACCTGTTTTTTTTTTTTTTTTTTTTTTTGCGCCCCCGGGATATGGGACTGGCAGGGAACCCGCACCGGCACCCTGTCGTACCTGTACCGGTATATATCATGATCACGTGATGTAACTTGTCAATACATTGTGTGGTTGGTTCTGATCACGTGGAGTACGGGTACTGGCACACGAAACGACTCCCTCCCCGAGGTTGGTAGACAGGGTTAAAAACCCTAATTTTTGTTTATGTTGTTTTATTTGATTTCATGTGAGTGTGTCCAGGCTGTTCTTGTGTCCGCTTTTTGATACCCTGCCGTTCCACTTGCCATGTTTTCCAGTTTGACTGTCACACTGGTCTCTTTCATCCATGGTTTCTTTTTATTCGTTCGCCGAATTAGCGATCCATTCATTCACGTGATCCATTAAATTGAAGCGTAACATCACAAAAGACGAGTCACTTCACTTTACCCAAACCCTAGTTAGGGCATGAAAACACGCTGTGGTAGACGATGGGCACTCCTCTGAGTTCACACTAGCATGAACCAGTGCAACGAGACCGTCTGAATAACCACATCGCACGTTGAAATTGATTGGGGCGAATCAGCCAGGAGCTGAGTGGGGCAGCTGCACGCAGCACCGTGCAGGGACGGCAATGATATGGTAGATTAGAAAAATGAAGCTCTTTGATTAAAATTAATGAATCTCGAATTCAACTACTGTTGAAAAACATCGGATCGTTAAATCTATATAATATAATTTATATCTGTTTTATATTTGATTGTTTTATTCTATCGATTTCTTGTTTAGATTGCTACCTCTATTATTCTGTACTTATCGACTGACTGATATTGACAAAGGAGGGGCGACTGGATCGAATTGGCCAGCGCGCCCATTCCTATCTTTTGGTGTATCGCGTCCAACGCTATAATACAGCTGAGGCGCTGTGCGTTCCAATTGTCTTATTGAGGTTTCCAAAGAAGAGGCTGCCGCCAGTTCTGGGTCGACTGACGTGAACAGTCGAGCTGGTCGAGCGACCTTGAGTGGAGGCTCAAGGTCCGATGTTGAATCGGGCGTTATGCCCGGTGTAGGTGTCTAGAAATGAGCCGGATTCGCTCCGAGGTCGGATGCTGAGCGAGCTCGGGCTGTTTTGTCAAAACATGTTTGGGCTGACTTTTGTATTCGGAAAGGTTGATGCTTCGTCCAGGTAGCGCATGGCCTCGTCGTTGAGGAAAGGCTCTTCGTCCAGGAGGTCGATGGGACTGCCACTTGTGTTACAGTCAGGAAAAGTGCCGCAGCGAGTCGCAGTTGCGACTTCTGCTTTCGTCTCGGGTGCGGCGACCTGCTCATAATGGTAAGGGGACAACATACCGGCGCAAACCTAAGAACGCCAACACCCTCAATTATGAAACGACACGGTTCACACGGTCAAAAAAAGCCAACCCGGCAGTTCCGCGTACTAAGCCTACAGATCGAATATATCGAAGGGCACATACAGGGGGGGCTACCTGTACAGCGTAGTTCATTGTCGAAGTCATGCTTCCTTGACTGACCCATGCCAGACCGTGTGTCGGGTTCTGAAAGTAGTCAAATGGAAAGGGGACCCTGTTCTGTTCCGCCTGAAGGTTCACAATGAGCGCGTTGTCGACATGGATAGGTGTCGGCTCCAGGTGGCTGTCAGTGAGGAGTTGCTCAAAATATCCGGTGGTAAACTGCAACTCCTCTGTCCCGATCCTTCCCTGTGCGAATCCGTCATACAAATTATTTAGAGATATTCAGATTGTCTAAGCGTTATCGCGATTCCTTGTCACCCTTGTCAGTGCTGTCTCATCGAAAGCGTAGAGGTATTGAACGCACCTCATCATTCCACAATCCCTCCGTCAGCTGCGACTCGCCAACGACTTCATTGAAGACCTGATCCCAATCAGGCGTCGTCTGCGGATAGATGAGCAGGCCTGTGGATTGCTCTGCCTCGTCTGGCTCCACTTTGACGTCCACCTTGACCGCCTGTCCGAACAACACCCTAGTCGATGAAATTGGACAAAAACAAAACGGCTGCGGGAGAGACACGGTGCGTGCTGATACTCGGTTAACCGGGGCTGCGGGTGTATCGCGGGTTTGATTTTGATCATGCGCACCTCAGGATGGGGCGCAGGGAGGAAGAGCGGCTCTGTCTCTGATACTTTTCCCGTTGTGTTCACCATGATCCCACAGTCTCTCATTCGCTGATCAAATTCCACTGTTTTGCTGACCCCTTTCCCGCATCGGGTAGACTGAGTCGTCGGCAAGCCGGTCATAATCTCGTCCTCCGTTATTGCATGCTCGTCCCCGCGCCCGCTGTCCATCTGGATCAGGCGGAACAGCGGAGCCAAAAGTTTCATGCCGCAGTTCCGGGACGGTTTCTTGTAGTGGCTTAAGTACATGCGGTACAGAGCTTTCGTGGCCTTTGGGATGCGCTTCTCACCAAACACGGTCTTCATTAACGCCATTTGAGACCTCCTGTTCTCTGGAATGTCCTTCTCGGGATCGAGGCCAGCCGCAACTAACGCGCTTTTCCAGGCTAGGGTAGTGACAGGGCAAAGCTTGTGCGATGTCTGGTGGCCGCTCTGTACCGCTGCCCCGCGCGCTTTCCGCAAGCAGTATTTGAAGGTATCATGGTCGGGGCTCAGTGCCTCCTCTTCCTTGGGCGCAAGCTTCAATGATTTTGCGTGTGTTTTTAGTGGATCACTCCGCGGCTTGCCCACTCGCTGGTGGACCATGGCAGCAGCAGGGAGCAGGCCGTGGAGTCTGCCCAACACCAAAGAGAGATGACACATGTGTCAGCATTTTCAATTCGAACGGTCCAATAAGTCTATTACATGCTTTATGTTCAGGTAACAATTCACTTTGTTCACCTTGGTTCTAGAAGTAGCATGCTATTACCTGAGCACACCCGTGCTGGACTGCTGGCGTTTCGGAGACACGGCAACAAAGGTTCACAAAACGGCAACCATCAACCCCGACATGTCGGCATAAACTCCTTACGCTGAAGCTTGCAGGGTATCTCTATGCGCATGAGGCTCAACATGAGAACCAAACTGAGGCAGAGACAGAAGCCGTAAACACTTGCCGTGAAACTCGCACTTTCTGTGCCGTGAAGCAGCTAGGACTGACGGCCCGCCACAGTCGCGTAGCCATAGGAATATCACGCGATATACGAAAGCTAGGCTTGTATTGTGACAGATGACAGCCAAATTTTCAAACGAAAACATGTCTTTAATGCAAAGTTTACGTTGGACACTGTTGAAATAAGCAGTCGAGAGCAGTCGAAGGTTGAGCGGCGACAGGATGGCGTCGCAAAACTCCGACCTAGCCCACATCCGCGAAGCTCTCTAATCGCTACTCAACCTTCTCAGTCGATCGCACCAATACCAGCGCGAATAGGTGATCGGATTATGTAGACTTACTGTGACACCCTCCGTGGTATTTGCTCCAAGACACGCAAGGTCTCCTGCCGTGGAGCGATGAGGCGCCGGGAACGCTGCGCTCTCGGAATAGTGGTACGAATGGCTGTGCCGAGGTTGCAAGTCGCGACGCGGTAGCGTACAGACTGCAGACGCTGCTCTTGTATAAAATAAATATGGAGTATGGCGATATGATATCGTGCTAAAACCCTGTAATAAAACCGAGAGAACACATTGCGAAACAAATAAAGGAGAGAATTGATATGCGTGCGTACGGATGTACCAGTACTGGTACGGTAGTTTCACTAGCGGCAACGGTACGGCACGTTTTTTTTTTGATACTCTAGAGTGTTTCGCGTGTTATTAAGATAGCAACATGATATCAGCATTTTAGTGTTAAAGCATTCATCAGCATTTTAGTGTTAAAGCCCAACAGCGCCATATATGTCATCTCATTCGGCAAATCATTCTGACCCACGGCACGGTCGGTACCAGCAAATCATAGATTTTTCAACAAGTACCCGTACCTGTACAAGTACTTGTAGTATCTAGACACACGGTTCGACTTGATCGTAGGGTGGTGCGAGATCGGCACTTCCGTTTACGACGAATACGAGGGCGATCGTACGGGAGACCTCCCTCTAGACTGGACAATGTTTGTTAATTACAAATACATTGAATGATTCGTTTTATGCCCGGACCCTTCACACTGTAGACATTGCATCAAACTTCATTAATACTTTTTGTATAATAAAAAGAAGTGGAAACCGCAAAGGAAAAAGGGAAATGGAGGAAGGCCGACAGGTAGGCCTAATTAACATTAAATAATCCTACGCCCCGGCAGTGAGATGTATAACCAAAATGCATTTTTCACGGATGGCGGCAATTTAAGTGAAGAAGAATGCCTTATCCGGTATTGATAAGAATCAGCTATCCCCGGGTTTCGGATCTGTCGATCTAGTGACTTGGGGGTAGCGTGAGGGGTTAGGGCTACAGGTAAGTGCCGGGTAGTTAGGGTTTCCCTCCCTGCTTGTCTCTTACATGTACACAGTTTAAGGCCGGTTCTTAGATGAACTTAGCCATCATCCGATGAGATGTTAAGCTGTTTAATTCCAAGAGATACTTCTCAGGCTCATTAGTGACGCGGGTTCGAATCCAGGGATGGTATTATACCGCTCAACTATCCCCGGGTTTCGGATCTGTCGATCTAGTGATTGTACACAGTTTAAGGCCGGTTCTTAGATGAACTTAGCCATCATCCGCGAAAGATGAGATGTCCGGTATTGATATGCATCATTTATTATACAAAAGAACGACGGTTGCAACTCTCCGATGTGAACATAGATCGATCCATTACAACGCATGGGGTATTAGGCGTGGCCATCCTCCACGTGGTTATGAACTACATCTAATACAAGGAAAGTGTGCTAGAGCAAAACTGATGCAAAACAACTGCGTTTGATAAAAAATATTCACTTGTCTCCGCCCTCCATTGCATTGGCTTAAGCAGCCCATCCTAGCTCGCCTTATTGTGCCTTGAAACGTCACGGACCTCGGAAGCGCGTTACATGAGAATCGTCTTGGACAAACCTAATAAGACGCACCTTGACGCTTAGAAAACCTCAATACTAGTACGCGGGTACTTCAGCTAGTGAGCTCAACTAACTACAATGGCTTGTATAACTGCGAATGCACAACTTCCTTTGAAAGTGCGGAATAGAACCGGGAGCGAGCACGTGGGAGTAATCTATACCAAATGTTTTTGAAATTGTTTACAACAATACTAACAAATTGGATCGGCTGCTGTCTTTCGGCCGCCTATAGCTAAGCTATATAGGACACTTAAAAGCGAAGATTGGACGGGGTTCTCTTCGACAAGGTACACATGTCGACACACCTATCTGCAATGTGTACCAACGTTCCTCGGGGGTTAAAAACTGTAAGCAGCCGCAGTAATTGCCACAATTCCCCCGCCTAAGTAGCACTAGCAGAAATATTGTTGAAAAGCAGAATCTACAAGAAAAGCATATTCAACAAAAACATAGCCACTTGTCCAAAATGCAAAATGAAACTGATGCCCGATCTTCACGATGCACGGCTCGCTCCCACTGAGCCGGGGTGCCGACCGGCCTAGGCCGATCGGCGTTCGAGAGTGGCGACGGGCCAGCCTAATCTAGCTCCCGCGTGACTTCGGTCTTGTCGGAGAAAGGAGGGGAAAGGCTAGCGAAAAACACCTTCTCACGCGGTCGCTCGTCGAATCGTCGATCCCGCCGTCGCATCCCGTAAGCCCCGCCCCAAGGTCGTAGCCGCTCTTCTCAACGCGACTTTTTCTCCTAGTCGAGAACCCCCATCACCTCGAGGGCAGTTGGGGGGGGGGGGGGGGGGGACCAAGACTACCACACACAAAAAGCTAGCGCTCCTGCCGCCGCGATAAAATGGTTTCCCGGCCATTTCCTCGGTTTTTTTCTGTCTGGTACCCGAATACCTGTCTAGAAAATCAGCCAACAGCCAACGGCCGTACCCTCCACCCATCGATCGCGCGCCCGTCGAGCACCCTTCACTCGAGTGCGAGCCTCCGCGCTCACCCACGCTCGCAATTTCTACTAAGCTTATGTGCGCCTGTCGATAGTGCTAGCGGTGGGGTATGGCAATAATGGCATAGTCACCATTGCCGGATCTAAAAAGGCCGCGGGGTGCGGAAATTATTCAAACCCTCCGCATAGAGTTTTCCCGCGGCGGTTTATCCGGAGGATAGCCCCGCCGTTAGACCTCGCCACTCCTCCCGTCGCGACAATCCTCCTAGCTCTTGGTGTCGTGTTTCCCCCCCTTGGGTCAACTCGACGTCAACAAGACGGTCGACGTGTAGCGAGCGCCCTTTCCTAGCGTTGCTCCCCGGCTATCCACCGCCAGCTCCAACACCTTCAACTCGCCGTTGATCCGTCCGTACCCTCCTCGCCAAAAAATATTTCATAAGTACAACCCCCATCGCCCTGAATAGAACGGTACTTGAGGAGTATTCGCTAGCGAAAAAAATATATCGGACGGCCCGAGCGGGAGATCTTAGATTATGATTTTCCAATACCCTCCGTAAATGGTTTCCCGACAACTGCTCATCCCGCGGATCGCAGCTGCCGGTACCTCGTTTAGCCCCCTACCGTACCAAGCATGGCACGGCTATAGGGTTACTAGCGCCCACCGCGTAGGGGTAGATGTAGGTGCCGACGGGCCTCCGAGCGCACCCCCCTCCAGAGCCGCCGCCTATGCGGCGCCGCCGGGCGCCCATGCCAAATGTACAATAACATGATTGTACTCACCACGAAACACTAGGAATATAGATGAGCATGATTAAGCCCCCGCCGGCGGCGTAGCCGCGGCGGCCCCGGAGGGGGGTTCGCTCGTAGTCCCGTGCCGGCACACATCTCCCCGTCATGGACTGTAGTAACCCCGTAGCCGTGCCAAGCTTGGTATAGTGAAGGACTCAGAGAGGTCCCGGCAATGCGATCCCTGTGATCGACGCATGTTGGGGAGCCCCGGTAGGGAGGGCTTTGAAAATAATTTGTGAACGCCTACGCCAAGACCCCCGCCCGGCCCGTCGGACGATTCTTTCCCATACAAAGTACTCCTTGAATACCATATTGTCTAGGGAGATGGTCATGTAGCTCATAAGATTTTGGGCGGCGAGAAGGGTACGGACGCATTCGCGGCGGAAAGCGGGCGTTTTGGATAGCGGCGGACCACCGGGAAGCATAGCAAGGGACGGGTGCTCACCGGACGACGCCAACCTTGTGGATGTCGAGTCTCCCATAGGAGCGAGGCACAACGCACAGTAAGCTAGAGGAGAGTCGTGGCCGGAGGAGCGGCACTGTTTAGCGGCGGAGGTCCTTAGAATCGCCCGCCGCCGGAAAATCCAGTAACGGTACGAAGGGTTTCGGATATAGTTATCGTGCCCAACATCTTTTGTGGACGGCGAGTTGATCTATGTATTTGGTTGACCCCTTCCATGGTCGGTACCCAACCATCGACATGAGTGCCTAAGGCGATATGCTTAGGGTTATCGCGACGGCACATAGCTCGAAAAGGCGGTCCCCACAACGTTAACCACGGGGGAGGGTACGGGTGGATTCGGCGCGATCATACATGTGTTGGAAACAGACTGAGAACGACCCGGGACAAAAGAAGTGTTAGTGCGGAGGCAAGAGCGCCAACCAAATGCCGTCCGAAACTAAGGCCTTCCTTTTCTCACTAGCCCCCGGAAGGGAGAAGAAGCCTAAGCTTGGTGGAACGCCGCGTCGGCAAGTGTCTCGGACGAGGGTTGCAAGTCGGATCTGGGCCGTTGACTACCTAAGGGCGAGAATTTTATGTGCGCCTTTCCCCCCAAGCTCCGGCACGACCGGAGTCGCACATGAGCATAAGCGAGGCAGGCCCGTTTCGACACTACGCACACGTGGGTTAGCTTTGGCTAACCACCACCCCCGAGTGGTGGGAGCATGCTACGCATCGTGGAGGCTAGCGACATACTATTGATTTGCATTTTGAACAAGCTGAAGCTCGATATGCATTTCACTTTTAAAATCAAATGTGTCGTTAATGTTTACGCGGGGGGCGTGGGTGTTTCAATTACTGTGAATTGATTACATCTATATATCCTTTGAGAATCGACGGCACAAATGCGAATATATTTGTGCCGTTAGGTGTACATGGTCGGAGAGTACCCGGTCCAACCTTACCACTTTTTTTCTCTACATGGTTGTGTAAAGGGCGGCCAAGAGAAAGTAGCCGGTCCCGGATGCCGGTATATGTTGAAAACATTTTCCTATTTTCAAATTCAATGCAGAATTTAGGATTTTTATGTACATGCAACGTTGTCCGTACGAACATTGTGACCGCGCTATGAATAAATGCAATACCAATCATGATATGCATCAACCCCTAGTTGTGTAGGCTACGGTTACTAGTGCACGCGCGAACTATTGTGTTCTTGCTTGTGTTCTTGCTATTGTGTCCTCCTACTGTTTCATGGTAGCTTTGCGGCGGAGGGCCAGCAAGCTAAGTAGCTTGACGCCGATCTCCGCACTTTGTCGTCCCTCGGTACACCGTCATGAAAGTCGCCGGTTCATGACTACCACCTCTTTGGTTTGGAGGGTGGGAGAGGGGGGGGGGGGGGGGGGGGGGGGGGGGGGGGGGCATTGGCACATATTACGGTTGAGTTGGTTGGTTTTGTGCCTAATTGCTGGTTGCTCGTTGGCTCCTTGGCATGGGTGCGGCTGCTTCCCGCGCTTTGCCCTCCGACATCTACGCCCGTATGAAGGAGTTTGTTCGTTGCTCTACCTCTATACCCTTTCGTTGGCTTCTTAGCGATGTGTGCCACGAATTCATGCAACGTCTTTCAATGGTTCTTTGTGACACCTTAGGTTCCTATCTCCGGGATACCTTGCATGAGGGACGTGTTATCACATGTCTCCGTGTCCCGAGGCCGCTCTGCGTGCATAGTCCGAACAATTGGAAACCCTCGGATGTCGGGGACCCACATGTGGAGTTGATGTACAGTCCACTCTGACGTAATAGCACCCGCGGTGTTGAGGGTCGCGCAGAAACTTGCCGATCCGGCCGCACGACTGGCCCGTGGCGACCATCGCCAACGAACGGGCAAATGTCAAAATAAAAACACGCACCGCTACCGAACGCAACAAGGAAACGTCGATATGAAATAGTTCAAATGTCAGTCAAAGAAGTGTGCAAGACTATCTTCGCTCTTTAAATATCGGTGTCCTTTGCAAAGTCGTGCTCATCAAAATTGAAGTATGTATGTGCGTAGTTTGAGACACTTAAAAGCATGCACGAACAAGAGTAAAGCATGATATATCTTGAGAGACTCGTAGATTGCCAACGGAGCCATTGACGAGGACATGCATGTAGCGATATGTTTGCGGCGCCCCTCACTCCCTTTTCTTTCTTTAAAATGTTATGGCTGATTCCACAACTTTCGTTCACAATTGAATTGCGATTGTACTTGAGAATGATGTTTTACTGCGCTATTTATAAAATTTCTTCGATATTATCATGAATTTATACTCAACCAGCACAACACTTCTTCAAAAGATGTGGTTTAACAGATCTGTGGGGGTCTTCACAATTGTATTTGCTTGGTGATTTCCAATGCAATGTCTTACATAAGAAATTTATTCTTCATCAAAATGCTGCTGGTTTATCGCTAAGTTGTACAAGTACCAGTACTATACAACCACTCTTGGCGGAACGATGCTGCTCGCGGTGGCGGAATTCTATATATAATACATGTACCCGTATTAACATCAATTGGATAATATAGATTGGATAATTGGATAATGCTTAACGTCTCATCTTTCGCGGGTGGTGGCAAAGTTCACCTAAGAACCGATGATTGGAGAATGTCGCTGATATAAATCCTACATTAACTTACTAAAGTGTGTGTGTGTGTGTGTGTTGTGTGTGTTGTGTGTGTGTGTGTGTGTGTGTGTGTGTGTGTCTCTGTGTGTGTCTCTGTGTGTGTGTCTATCGGTGTGTCCCCTTATCATTAGCTCGATTGCATTAAGTACTACAAATGCATTATTTTTGGTTTGGAAAAAACATAGAGATGGTGTACGGCGCACTTACTGGGATAGGGATTGGAATACGTCGTTAACTACCGCGCATCGCTACGATGGGTACGAGAGCATTGTTTTGATGATTACAAAAATACAAAGTGATAGAAACAGGTTGTGTCCATTGTTACAAAAGACAAAATGTGTGTGTGTGTGTGTGTGTGTGTGTGTGTGAAAGTGAGAGTGTGTGCGAGAGTGTGTGAGAGTGAGAGTGTGTGGGAGAGTGAGAGTGAGAGAGAGACAGTGTGTGTGTGTGTGTGTGTGTGTGTGTGTGTGCGTGTGTGTGTGTGTGTGTGTGTGTGTGTGTGTGTGTGTGTGTGTGTGTGTGTGTGTGTGTGTGTGTGTGTGTGTGTGTGTGTGTGTGTGTGTAAGTTCAATAATGAAATATTGTCATCAGGCACAACTACGGGCTGCTATCTCATCTTCCGCGGATGGTGGCAAAGTTCACCTGAGACCCGGACTTACAACGGGCTACTCGTAATATTAATGTTAATATTAATAATCTTCAAAAAAATAGAAAATTAATAATATTAAATTGATAAGCATGTTGAATAGTACCAGTACCCGTACCGGTAGCGATTGTTGTATTACTGGTACCCGTACCAGTAATTTACGAACCAACGGCGGTTCCTCCGCTCCGACCGGCAGCAGCAAAGCAGACGACGCACTGGAACAGATCGACGGCCACACTTGAGCCGAGTCAACCGCAAGGGGGAGCTCAGGTGGGTCTACACCGATGCAAGCCCAGCTATCTTAATCTAGCTTCCAGGTGCGCTTTAAATTCCGCAAATTAACACTACCACTAACGCCCATCCACTATCCGACCATATCCGCGCTGCCATTTCCGACTGGCGTGGACGAGCGATAGAGGCAGCGCAGCACATCGTGTTGTATATGCAACTTAGCGGCACGACATGACGCTCGAGCCTTGGCTGCTTATTCACTACGAGTGGCCTGTGGGGATTGCTGAGGTCGTGTTTCGTTTTTTAGCGCCCCTAGCCTAGGATATATGGGAATGCTACCGAGGTCGTATGCATTTCATGCATTACCTTCGGAGATACTGTAGATTTCATTTTCGTTCAGCAGAATCTAATTAAAAGAAAATGTATGAAATCGTGTATAGGTCTACATCCATACAAAAAATAAGACTGTTACATGTTAATGTAAATGAATGTAGTTACCCACGTCGTGATACCGGCCATGATCGATGATTAATGTTTGCACCACGATATAGGCATATGTACAAAACTGTTACAATGTAACGAAGACTTGCATGGCACTAAATCATGTTGTTGACAATGTTGTGTCGGGGATCAATACGTCTATATACACGGCATTGCGGGTCACATTTACTGCGGGGAGCAAGAACTTGATATGGTTCGCGTTTCCTACGCGAGAAGATGCAACATAATAAAGTTGCCCATGTGAGAACACTTCCTTCAAGAGGCACGGCAATCAAGGGCATGGCAAACACTCGAAAAAGCTCACGGTGTTGTTAGGATCGGCGACCCTGTGTGTTGCAAGTTCGTCGCTCAATGCAAACAACATGAAGAAGCAACTCATACAAATAATCCAATCAAATTATATTCAACCCGGAAAATGAGGGGAAGATATCATCAAGATATCATTCAATAACAATTTCAAAAGAGTCAGAGCCATCCTTTTGAATGAGAATCTAGTTAAAGTAGTCATCAGCAACTTTTGGGTTGTGAGAACCCGTCCCGTACATGTTAGTCGCACCAATGCGCGTGCAATGCGCACGGTATATCAAATGTATGGCAAAGGCTGCGTGTGTGCAGCCGTCACTTCTATAACCATTACCAACTTCTTTCCTCCGTTGCACCCATGGTGTTGCTAGTTCGCTGCACCCATATGACTGCTCTCCGACAATAGGGGGAGTCTTGGTCCCATGCTCATCCGTAGCATCCACGTACTCGCGTGCGACCGCGCGCGTAAGACATACCCGAGAAGATTGACACAAAGCGCCCAACAGCACCCCCGTGCATTGAAAATCCGATACAGACATAGTGGACATGCACACTATGAATACCTACTTTTGAGGCGGTACTTTGCAGCGAAGTGTATTATCGGAGCACGGTCGACGGGTCGAGGAGGTGGCCGCAGCCCCCTCGCGTTGCTTGTGGGCGCGTGCGTGAGATGCATGTTAGCGAATGTTAGAGGATGTTGAGGGTATTAGGAGAAGTGAGCGGCAAAGGCACTGCCAATGATGTACTACAATTGCCCCTCATGGTCATTGGTTGTACATTATTGGAATAGTCTACAACAATACCATAATTAGCGGCGGCTGTCTCTGGGCCCTCCCTGCATTGCTATGCTAGGTCTCACTTAGCATGGTCTAGGCCGTGAACCACTAATTTTGACCTCTCCAATTGCAGTAGCGATACCGGCTAAAACATACACGTAAACATAGACTTGTAATTTTCTGATTCTACGTGTTTTTTTGCGTGGAGTATGAAAAAAAAAGTGTTGCTATTCTCCACGATATGCGGCCTTCTCCAGCCGCGGCGGGGACGCTTATCAGCTAGGTTGGTCAGCTTGTGCTTGTCGAGTCGGACATGCCTGACCTCTACTCATGTGCGACTCCGGTCGTGCCGGAGCTAGGGGGAAAAAGCAGGCGAAAATCCCCCTCGTTCAGGTCGTCGACGGTCCCTCCTCGATCCATGCACATCCCCGTCCGAAATGTTACAATAAAATTTAATTCATTAAAATTGACATATGATTACATTTTTTTACTTGCGATGGTGCGAAATCTTGTCTGGAATTTTGTGAAGGAGTGTACTTACTTAAATTACTGAATGATGTAACAACACGAAAAAAACGCAATTCGTGATTTGCTTGCTTACTTATTGTTATAATTATACATCTTGTCCGTCTCCTTCTCCCTTCTTATTTTTTCTCTCGTCTCTCTCTCCTCCCCTTCCCTTCCCTTCCCTCCTCTCCCCCCCCCTCTCTCTCTCTCTCTCTCTCCCTCTCGCTCTAGCTATCTCTCTCGCTCTCGCTCTCCCTCTCCCCCCTCACTCTCTCACCCCCTCCCTCTCACCCCCCTCTCTCTGCCGCTCTCCCTCTCCCTCTCCCTCTCTCTCTCTCTCTCTCTCTCTCTCTCTCTCCCTCTCTCTCTCTCTCTCCCTCTCTCTATATATTTTTATATATCGTTCTCTCTCTCTCGCTCTCTCTCGCTCTCTCTCTCGGTCTCTCTCTCTCTCTCTCTCTCTCTCTTTCTCTCTCTCTCTCTTTCTCTCTCTCTCTCTCTCTCTCTCCCCTCAGACCCCTTTCTTTCTCTCTTTTTCTCTTTATATCTATTTATCTCCCTTCCTCTTGCTCCCCCCTCCTCATTACTCCCACTCCCTCTTCTCCCCCTCCTTCCTCTCTCTCTCCCTTTCTCTCCACCCCTCCATTCCCCTTTGCATATCCTTGTCTATATACCCCATTCCCTTCAATCCCTCTCCCTCTCCCTTCTCCCTTATGTCCCCCCCTCATCTCTCTCTCACTCCCTTTATTCCTTTCTCTCGCCCTTCCCTTCTCTCCCCTTCGCCCGCTCCCTCTTCTCCCTCTTCCTCTCTTCCGTCTCCCCCCCCCCCCCCCCCCCCGCCTCTCACTCCCATGCCATTATCTTTATCCGTCCCTCTCCCTTCTTCTTCTCCCAACCCCTCTGCATTCCTTAACGTGTTTCTGGAAAAGGTCTTTCTCCGATGCGTCACTAGAGGGGAACTCCGCTCTCCGCATCCCCCGCGCGCACGAGCGCGCGCCATGCAGTAGTCAATCACTTACAGGTACAGGTACTGCCAATGATGTACTGCAATACTTATGCTGCTGTCGACAGCACGATCGCGAAAACCTTCTCGCTCAACAGAAGAGCGGTAACCACTAGCGATATGTCGGTAACGACAGTGTCGGCGGGTAGTTGCAGTCGCAGCAACTCTCAGTGGGAGCAGGGCGGTAGAGTGAGCGCTCTTTGTGGATCACCCAGGTAGGGGCGGAGGCTCGAAAACTGGACTTGGCCAGCACCGCTTCTTCCGTTGAATTTTTTTTTTCCCGAGGGATCCAGTCGCGAGCTATATGGCAGCAGCAGCAGCATGTTGAGAGCAGCGGCAGCTTCACTCGGGCGGCCGCGCCGCATTGGGCCTACCGCCTGCGGGGTCACTGGAAACCTCCATCCGCAAACTGTATCGCACGAACACGTCCGAGGTCGACAGTCGAGCGGCGGACGGACGGTGGCGGCGGTCGAACACAGCGGCGGACTGTCGCTCCTGCGCGACTTTATCCACGAGTCGCTGTACCACCCGGGCTTCGGATACTTCGCGTCTCGAGATGTGCCGGTGGGTCGGATGCCCAAGCCGCTAGACTTCCGCAGCCTTCTGGGACAGGGCGGCTACAACTATGCGCTCGCCAAGGCGTACTCGCAGCTTCAGGTGACCACGAATAAGGGGGTCTTGCTCCTCTGCGCGCATGTTCAATCTATCAACACCTCCTTCGACAAGCGTATACCCCCGCACCCACCAAACAGTGCTCCGGAGCCTGATATCGCCTGTCAGTGGTGGAGGGAGGTACGTGATCTCGGTATCCTGGTATTCTGAGTGGTGGTGCTGATAAGTAGCGGGGTGGCGTGGCAGGTGGCGTGGCTGACGCCGTCGGAGATATTTCGACCTTACTATGGCCAAGCTTTGGCACAGTGCATGCTCAAGCACCATCTTTCGCAGTCAGCTGGGGAGAACCAACCGTTGACGCCCTTTGTGGTGTACGAGCTGGGGGCTGGGACTGGGACGGTGGCACGCAATGTTCTGGATTTTGCGAAGGTGCACGCGCCCGAGGTATATCAGGAAATGAAGTACATCACTGTGGAGATCAGTGACTCTTTGGCAGCGCTGCAGCACCAGCAGGTGAGTCGTAGACTGGGCATGCAAACCCATGGTATCACAATCTATCTGGGCTGCCGTTGGCTGTGCTTATTTTCTCGAACCCTGGTCACACTGCTGGATCTATTAGGTGTGTGAGGAAGGCGGCCATGCCGGGAGGTTCCATGTGCAGCGGCGAGATGCCACGAACGCATCCGATTGGGATTTTAGTGACGAGCAGTGCTACGTGTTGGCGCTGGAAGTGATGGATAACATGCCACACGACAGGTGCCACTCTCTGGCCTGCCGAAAGGGCTGCTGATGATCACAGATGCCCCACATGCTGTCCCTGTTTACATCAAAGCATTGTCTTGACTCTGTTGTTGGGTGGTGTGTAGGATTGTGTGGCAGGATGGAGCGTGGCATGAGACTAGTATAGAGCATGCGGTGGGGCGCTCTGATGAGGGTATGGAAGAGGTGCTGCGGCCTTTGCAGGATGACTTGATCATGAGGTGTATGCAGGGGTTTGGGCTCGATCGGCATAAAATGGTGAGTGCAATGCTGATATAACCCATTTGCGATAGCTTTTGCATCTGGTTGCAGTCTGCATTGTAGAGCTTCAGTTGCAAACATTTGAAGTGTGTGTGTGTGTGTGTGTGTGTGTGTGTGTGTGTGTGTGTGTGTGTGTGTGTTTTTGTGTGTGTGTTTGTGTGTGTGTGTGTGTGTGTTGGGGGGGGGCTTTGCTCTGTGCGGCAGCCATCGGAGGAGGGGAAACGTGGCTGGCTCTCCACTTGGCTCGCACCGGCAAGTGATAGCTCCACCACATGGTTCCTACCCACAAAAACATTAGAGCTGTTTGAGACACTACACCGAGTGCGCCCTCACCACCACCTGATCACCGCTGACTTCTCGGAGCTTCCAGATATCCAGGTGAAGGGGATGAACGCGCCTCTGGTGTCCAGCACGAGCCACGGTAGGTTTCCCAGCTCTTGTACTTCTAAGCAGGGCAATTCATCGACATAGAGGGAGTCTCCACCCCGTACCTCGATTTCTCTTCTTGTTTGGTTGTTGCTTACGTGTCACCGCGCGGGGCTGCTGTTCTCCAGGGACGACGACTGACTACCCTACGTATATGATCCCCAAAGGCTCCGCGGACATTTTCTTCCCCTCGGATTTCAAAGCGCTCTCGACCCTCTATTCCGCCGCATGCAGCGCAACGACACCCGCTGCCTCGAGTGTGCATGACGTGACCGACTTTATGTATACTTTCGCTAGTTGGAAGGCGACCTCGACGTTGAGCGGCTACAACCCCCTTCTCGAGGACTTCACAAACACGAAGATTCTTTTGGGAAACATGACCGGGTTCGATATTCGGCAGCGCCCATGAAGACGGCGTGTCGTGGATAGCAACAGCGCTTTGTGCGAGTCTCCCATTTGCGCGAAACTACCCGCTGCCGAATAAATAAACGCATTTATAACTTCGATCTCGTGCAGTTCTAGAATAAGGCTACTGATTGTATTCCATCACGAATCTCGACATCCACTTTGTTCCTTGTGTCCGACAATCGCCTTTCCTATTTATTTTCCTATGAGTTACGAAGCCGCAGTCGACCTGCCTACTGCTTCCAAGGTCCGTTCTCGATCCGTATAAAGAATTCTGCACTCCGCGTTGTCATCGATCTCACTCATTGCTTTGGCCCACTTGGTTCCGAAGCCACCTTACGCCACTTCTTAATTCGGCGGCTTAGGGGCTGGCACCTGGCCCTTTTGCTTTCGTCGTAGAGGTGAAGGCCAGGCACCTGATGCTTTATTTTGAAAATTGTTTCGCCAATGATTAACATAAGAATTGCCTACCGGAGAAGGACTTCGACTTGCGGAGTGGTAAGCAAATCCGGAGTCGACTTCCAAGTCGCGAAGGTGGCAGGGCGGTACTAGTGTTAGTACCTACTATGCCCAACCTTTGAGTCACGACTGCCACACTCATACAGTCCGCACCCGTCTAAGAAAGCTGTCGGGCTTTCCACTGCTTGCGTGCTTTTGAATTGGCTCGCTTACCCAGCCCAACGTGGCCAACAGGTCGGCCAAAAACTGTTTGTTTTGAAGGATTCCAGTGTGCGTTTCTCCCGGGTACTCCTTGGCCTCGTACCGTCCCGGCGGCCCCTGCCCGCCCCACGCCGCTTCCACAGCCGAAAGGGAACGGATGTTGAGCGTACCGTCCCCACTTGCGTACGCCGTCACTCGAGGCTGCTTCTTGAACTCGCCGCGCGGCCAGCTGTGCAGCGTTGGGGTGTCTACTTCGGTTCCGTAGAAGTGAACAAACGGCACGCCAGGCAGTTCCTCCCATAGCCTCGCCGTCGTCTCTCTTACACGTTGGTACTGCTCCCATCCCTCGGGGAAACCGACGTCCGCAAAAAACTTCTCGTAGTTATCGGCGGTGTAATTCCTGTCGGGTGTGGACACCAGCACAGCGTCTCGGAAAACGTGCGGCGAGGGCAACAGCCAAAAATTGGCTTCGCTGGAGCGCTGCTCCTCGCGGATCGCGCTCGGCTTGACGGCGGAGACGCCCAGGTTGTTTCCGGACGCAAACAGGCGCACCATGCTTTCGCTGCCGCCGAAGGCGCAGCTCACACCCGCCCATCGCGCCACGTGAGTAGCCTTCCACTCCTCTGTCATGGCGGCGAGGAAACGAGATGCCACGAGGCATCCCATCGAATGGCTGACCAGCGCTACCGGTGCACCTGCGTTCATCGCCGCCGTGTTTTCCACAAGCACCCTGAGCTGCTGAATGTACTCGCCGTCCGGGATGCGTCTGAAGTCGTACGGCGCGGCACGGATCGAGGCATTTCGGACCCCGCCAGCGGCCGCGAGGTGTTCCACGAGAGCGGCAAACATCACGCTGCCGCCCCCGCGTATCACCGGATCCAAGTACTCCACGCTGCGCGTGTCACCCCAGCCCGGCACGCGCACCTCCACACCCGGCGAGTTTGAGTAGTGCGCCTCGGTGGTGACGGTCGCGGGATGGTACACTTGTCGCATGTTATCCGCCCAACAGTCCACTTGCCCCGGCAGCAGCTGCTTTACGTCCAGCCACAGCCGAAACCAACTTGAGTCTTTGTAGCACCTGTCGATAACCCACCCCGCGTCAGCATTCCTCGCATGTTAGCCCGCCCAAGCTCGCTACGGAAAGCTTCTTCGAGCAAGTTCACGCGACATCAACGCCGACAGGTGACCCTCCGCCGCGACCCCGACTGGTTCTCACCGGGAAATTCCCGGCGGCGACCCACGGGCTGCTTTGCCGGATGAGTATAATTGCAACGGTAGGTAACGTTTAAAGTGAAGCCTTATATTTTTTTTTGTGACAGGAATACTCACCACCAGTGCTTCACTTTAGGTTTTCCCAAGAGTCGGGCCTCCAACTGACAGCCGCCGTCCCCAGGGATGATTATCACTGGCTCGCCGGGTGTCGTCGCCGCGGCTTGAGCCAAGAGCAGGAGCAGCGTCGCCGAGCGCAGCGCCACGCAGTAAGACAAGCAACCCATTGTAGCCTCAAAGATCCGTTCCTCCCCTACTGTGTGGTTATCGAGACAACGCGCCTCCGGGTAGAGCGCGTCACTTCGGAGGTTGGGGTGCGTGCGTATGTGTCATAGAACCGCCGGCACCAGGCGTATATGTACGAGTACCCTGTAGCGAGAATGCTTGCTGCCCCCTTATTTCTTTTATTTTTTTGCGCCCCCGGGATATGGGACTGTCAGGGAACCCGCACCGGCACCCTCTATAGGCGGCGTTTTGCAAGCATGACTGAGAGCCGAAGTTCGAAACAAACCTCAACTCAACATCGATCCTGCTCCCGGGTAGGCGACGCTCGTGTGAGTGCATTAAGTGCCATTGTACGAGAATCGAACCGTACCGCGCTAACCCCACTCGAGGCCAGTGTTGGAGTTTCACCAACTAAAACCTTCTAGTGACATGCAAACAAACATGAATGCATTCCCGGCACTGAACAAGAAAGGTCTGCCCTACCCGTCCGGGCGTCGACCCATTCGAGAAATGCGAGAAGGACCAAGGACCATCTCACGGAGCAAAACATTTCGGGAGTGCGATACATGAACTACAAAGAAAGCAACATGAGGGAGGGCTTGGCGCCATAACTAGAAAAACCTCCCATTTCCTGTAAAATGGGTGGCGCCATGAAGGGAAGGGGAGACACCGCCTAAAAGTAAGGCATTTATATCTTCGGGGGATGTAGCGAAACGACGCACAAAACCATTAGAATTTGGGGCTAGCGCCCCGAAATTACGACGGTGGCATTCCCAACGTGGGCATTCAAGCAAAATATGTTCTATAGATTCAATAACATCCCCGCCGCATGCAGGACAATGATGGAGAAAACGTTCAGGCATGGCATGAATGCGGGCAAGACGACGGGCTGTGGGAAATTCACGCGTACGCAATTGAATCATAATGTGTAACCTTGCAACGGCCCCCGCGGGAATGCCCGTGCCGTATTGTGGCAATGGGTTCCCAACATATGAGGCATGGGAATAAATACTCCACGTATTAGTACATGCCGACGATGATGTCTCGAATCGACCCCATACCGCTGCTTTAACTAGGTTAGAGGCCACGCGTGGTTGCAAAGACCTCCAAGCGGGTGGGACGCGTACGTTTTGGGCTAATTGGGACGATAATATGTGCGGAAGAACTTGAGGTGGGAGCGCCGATGATGCGGGAATCACAAAAGAAAATCAGAATATTTGAAGATCATAGGAGGAGTCTGAGTTCCAATCCAAATTTGTGTGGCGGTTAGCCTCCTCAAGCTAAACGCTAGCACAAATCAGTTCTAATCTGTCTAGCTCTGACCTTGCAGGATGGCAAAAGATGTTGTCGATGAAAGATGTTGAGAAGATGTCTCACTGCTTGTACTTTAGCAGTATATGTTGTAAGTGAACAAAGGAATTGTTAAAATGGTTCTGTCACCTCCCTCTACTGCACTTGGCTTAAATAGGTTTCTGCCCATCTAGCTTACGCCTGCTTGCTTCGCTTACGCGTCAGGCGTTAAGGCTTTCCAACCGCCGTCATTTGTCCAGAGACGCGGCTCGTCTCGCATGGAGAATCACGACGCAGCATGTTCTGCATCGGAGAACTCGCTTAGGCGCGTCTTCTAGCTAGTTAGATTGACTGTGCGTACTTGTACGTACAAGGAGGTATTGGTCGTATAATATGCATAAGTACCCTTGTGAATATTGCACTAGCGACGTACACGCGTTTGTACGTCCGTCCGTTGGAAAAGCACGAATTGGAATTAGTAACGAGTACATGTACAATGTCATGCAATGTACTGTTGCAAGACTGTACTCGTCACACTCGTACCCTCCCCCTCTTGACAGATCTGTGAGGCCGCCGCGAGGCAGACCTCCGTGGTCTAAGCTCCTTTACTGAAGCAGTTACTGGGGCTTAGGAATGCGCGTTGGGTGAGCGTGCATGAAGTCGATGTACGCTAGAGTCTTGGCAAAAGTGTGCCAGTGGGGCGTCTCCAAGAAATCTTGTAACGCTGTTGTCCGGTGTGCTTCGTTCAACCGGTGCCAGAGAGGTGGAATGTCATCATCACTGAAGTGCGTCATGAAGAGCAAATATTTTCCTCGTCGTCCATGTAGCGACTTAATACACACTCCAGAGATGTGCGAGACGTCAAACTCCTCGTCGTCTCCTTCAAGAACAGTTTTTCGGACAGCTGGTCGTAGTGGAGCGGTAGAGCAGGGTCGTAAATTGTTCACATGGAACACATGATGTAAGCGTACTGTCGCTGGAAGTTTCAATATGTAAATGTGTTTCCCAATTTGCTCCTCCACTGAAAAAGGTCCAAGCTGTCTATCTCTGAGTTTCCGATTCGGTTGTCCACGCAAAAAAAGATTTGTTGTGACGACTGACACCATGTCTCCTCTCGCGAAGCGTGGTGTTGTAGACGGCTATGTGCGCGCTTGCATCTCGTCCTTGTGTAGCTGTAACACGGAGCGTACCATGAGATGTACGTCATGTAACAATCTTAACCGTTCTGCTACGTCTTGCGAAACTAGTATTGACGGTCGCATGCTAAACACCAGGTCAGGAGGCTCCTAAGGAGAGAAAACCAAAAATTAGCCTCGAACGGTGTGTGTTCAATTCCGAGTGCACGAGAGGCGTTGTACGCAAATTCCACTTGTGGTAGTAGAGTCGTCCAATGAGAGCCACCATAGCAACAGAAGCAACGAAGAAGCTGCTGAAATGTGTTGTTCACTCGCTCAGTCAGTCCGTCTGTCTTTGGATGTCGACTGGAAGACATGTATAGGCGTGTTCCAAGGCGTTGCCAAAGTGTCTGCCATAAGCCACTAACGAATTTCGGGTCGCGATCACTGACCAACATACGTGGTAGTCCATGTAAACGGTAGACTCCCCGTAAAAACAAGGTTGCAATTTCTTCGGCAGTAACAGTCTCTGTACACGGCAGAAAATGGGCCATTCGAGTTAGATGGTCTACTACGATCAGCACATTGTTAAAGCCATTGCTCTCAGGTAAGTGTGTCAAGCAGTCAAGACCAACTGTATGCCACGGTCTGGGTGGAACAGGTAGTGGGTAAAGAGTCGCAGCCATCTGCGGTCGAATCTTTGCTCGTCGACATACAACGCAGCGCTCACAAAAATCTTTCACGTCTTGGCGAAGTCGTTTCCACCAGAATCTGTCGAGTGCTTTAGCAAGAGTGCTAGCGAGTCCTCTGTGACCAACTGACGAACTTTCGTGCAGCTCTGTCATCAATCTCAGTCGAAGCTCAGAGTTTTGTGGAATACAAAGGCGATCGAGGTGCCAAAAATATCCATCTTTGGCTTCAATCCGGCTGTCTTTCGTCCACTCACCCTCGTCCCCATAAAACGAGTCTTGGGAGTACCCCTCGCGAATGAGATTAACGACCTCAGGGTTCAGCTGCAACGCGTTAACAGTCAGTAAATTTAACTGTGCGTCTTCAAACAGCAGCTCGGACTTCCGTCGTAATCCTCGATCAAACGGAACCTCGCCATCCCAAAATAATGGAACTGTGGCCTGAGGTACGAAGTCTGGACGCCGGCTTAACGGGTCAGCTTCGTTCAAAGCTCCCTTGCGATGTGCAAGTGTCATCGAGCCCACAAACGGCTGCAAATCCCGCATGTATCTTACTTGCCGCTTGTTCAGCCTGTTGTTCGGTTGCATGAGCAGATGTCGCAGTGTGTCGTGGTCTGTTACGACAAGGAACTTAGAGCACCCTTCAAGATAGCACCTCCAATGCTTGACAGTTTCGTATACGGCCAAAGCTTCTAAGTCGTACGCAGAGTAAGTGTTACCACGCTCAGCAATATTCAGCTTACGCGCCCAGTAAGAGATTGGTTGAAGACCTCCTCCTTGTTCTTGCAACAGGACTGCTGCAATTCCCACTGTTGAAGCATATGTGGCCACGGTGAACGTCGCGTCCGAGCCGACCTCCGGAAGGATCAGGCATGGCACGGAAATGAGCCGCAACTTGAGAATCTCAAAGGCTTCCGAACATGCAGGCGTCAGCGTAACCTTCTGTGGCTAGGACTTCCGCAGTAAGTCCGTCAATGGAGCCGTAAGGTCGCTGAAATGATGAATAAATCTAGCATAGAAGTTGCAGAACTTTACGAAACTGCGAACCTCAGCACATCCCTCCAATGTGAAGTTGAATCGTGCATGCAGAGGTTCAAAAACAGAGTCAACAAGCTTCCAATCAATCGAACGTCTGGCTATAGGTTTACGACTCTGTCTCTGCTTTGTCTGACGACGACGACATGCGACTAGAGTTGTATGTGTCGCGACTGTAGTCGATGGAGATGTCGAACGTATTTCGACGACCTCTGTCGCTAACAGTGTTTTAGGACGAACAGTAGCTGTAGCCGGCTGCTCCCGTTCGCTGGTAGAACAGCCTTGCCACCATCATTGCTTCTTAGACTGTGGCGCTTCCATAGGTGCCTTCCCTTCAGTTCAGGGCACTTAAACAGTCGGTGTCCCTTCTTGTGGCACTTGAAACAGAGTCCCTCTTCCATGTGCCTCTTGCGCTCCTCAAGTGTCATCGCATTGGCTATGGCGTTGAAGTCAATTCGGCCAGAGTTTGAAGATGGTTGACCACGACCTCCACCATTATTGCCTCCACGTCCACGGCCTCGACCACGGCCACCATTATTGCGCTTCCAGATCTTAGAGGCTCCGACTAGTGGGTCATCGGCGTTGCGTTTCCGAGTGGGTTGTCCGCCTCCATGTGTTGTAGATGGGCTAGCGGTAGACTGCATGCCACCAAGTTCCGGCGAATCTGTCACGACGTCATTCATGAAATTTTGCAGCTCCACTAGAGTGATGTTGTAACCTTTCTGAGACCGGTGTGACTTCGCTTGATTCTTCAGTGTAAAGTTCGCCATTCCGTTGATAAAGCGCACGCATTGCACATCGGTTGTAAGATTCTGACGGGATCGACGTAAGAAGTCGTTGTACTGCTTGGTGTAGAGAGCGTAACTCACGCTGCCTTGCGTAAGGTTGAGCAGATCGTTAATCGCATCATCTTGGATGTTCGGGGGAAATGTAGTCTTCCGCAGCTCCGCGACAAGCAGGTCAAAAGTAGACGGGATGGCAGCTTGATTTTTCCGGTTCAGCCACCACCCATTCAAATGTCAAGAGAACTGTGAAGTGACCCAGGTAACTGAGTCGTACGAATCAGCCGTAATACCGAGCAAGAGAAAGCGTTGAGGTTGCGCCTCAAGCCAGTCCTCCAATTCACGGAGATTACCACCGGACTGAAACGGGGAGTTAATTGCAGCCTTGCGTTGAGTCTCGGTAAGGGTCACGGGTAAACCAGCCAAGTTCCGCGTAGGCATAGGCATTCCCACACGTAAATCAGTCGGAGTTTCACCACACAACTGATTAATGTAATCACGAATCAATAGCCAGACATGACCAAAATCCACCGATGAAAACCGGGGATACACGAAGAACTGCCTTGGAACGGTCGTGTCGTCATGGAAGAGTGCATGAGATGTATAGACTGCACGACGAAAAGTCTCCCACTGAGTCACGTAACCGAAGTGAAGTAACTCGCTCTTATGCTTCACAAGAAGTAACCCCGTCTTGGCGGGCGTAAAATTCAGACCACCGATATCAAGTGTTTCCGGGACGACGTAAGAACCATTCGGATTAATCGTCGACTGAGCTAGAACTGCACGCTCACGCTGAGCAAGAGTACGTAAGTGGGTCGTAACGTACGGAACATGAACAGAAGCCGAGTAAACGTAAACAAGCTGTTGTCCTTCAGGTAACGCAACTCGAACAAGTGCGTCACTCAACAGCGTCAAATCATCCGGGGTCAAGATAAGGCCGGTTTCCTCGTGTAACTCGCGAACGGCAGCATCGACATGCTCTTCGTTAGCTGTGACTGAGCCAGCCGGAAACCAAGTTTTACCGGTACGAGGCTCGCGTTGTAACACAAGTTTAACGTCGGACAATTTAGTTCCGCCAACGTGAAGTACGACCACTACGTAACGTCCGGGTCCAACAGAAGCCATTAGGGGTCAATCAAGCAACGTCGAGCAAATCAAATGGTAGCGAAAACGTGCGTCGACCAAAGAGCTCCGAAACCAGTGTGGCGGTTAGCCTCCTCAAGCTAAACGCTAGCACAAATCAGTTCTAATCTGTCTAGTTCTGACGTTGCAAGATGGCAAAAGATGTTGTCGATGAAAGATGTTGAGAAGATGTCTCACTGCTTGTACTTTAGCGGTATATGTTGTAAGTGAACAAAGGAATTATCAAAATGGTTCTGTCACCTCCCTCTTCTGCACTGGGCTTAAATAGGTTTCTGCCCAGCTAGCTTACGCATGCTTGCTTCGCTTACGTGTCAGGCGTTAAGGCTTTCCAACCACCGTCATTTGTCCAGAGACGCGGCTCGTCTCGCATGGAGAATCACGACGCAGCATGTTCTGCATCGGAGAACTCGCTTAGGCGCGTCTTCTAGCTAGTTAGATTGACTGTGCGTACTTGTACGTACCATGAGGTATTGGTCGTACAATATGCATAAGTACCCTTGTGAATAGTGCAGTAGCGACGTACCCACGTTTGTACGTCCGTCCGTTGGAAAAGCACGAATTGGAATTAGTAACGAGTACCTGTACAATTTCCTGCAATGTACTGTTGCAGGACTGTACTCGTCACATTTGTTTAGTCAAAAGTATTCGTACACTCCTCCACAAAAGTCCGGACAATATTTCGCACCCTCGCAAGTAGAAAATGTAACCATGCGTCGATTTTATTGACAAATATCCTGAAATCCCAGGCAATGCTTTTGCGCGCAAAATGGAATGCGCCGACAACTGCGAGGGGCGAGCTCGAACACTGCCGGGCATGTGTACTTGGGGTTATCGCGCCCGCACCCGTGCGGCACGCTCTTTCAAATAGCCGCCGTGCTTGGTAGACGAAAAGAGTAACGGGCGCACAACGCCGCAATATGAACGCTTATGCGACGGTCGCGCAAAATTAATGCATAGGCGACGGAGGGAGGAGGTGTTGGGCAGGCCACTGCGGGGGAAACGCACGAAATCGCGTATGTAGACTTACCACCGATATGCGCACAACCCAAGGGCAACCCGCTTTCGGCCACAATGTTCAAGAAATCATAACTTACTCATATATGGTCAAAACTTCTTACAAAAGGCACCGCTGGACGCGTATTTTCAATGCGCGTCGAACGCACCAGTTCAAACTCCCACAACTCGACTTGTTGTGAATTATTTTAATTTACGAATTATTCCGGCACAGCTCAGCCGCAGTGCCAAGCAACACCCATCGAAGTCGGCTCACCTCCTGACACGACTTATGCGGGGTTTTTCGATATATGTTAACCAATTCTTCATGCCTATTGACCTCCGAGCCTAATTCCCGACGCGTGCCACGCGTGGGGCGGGTGCGGTTGGCACAAGCACATACCCAAGCATTCCAAACACCACCGTCAACGTTATGCGTCCTTAACGGCCAAGTTGGACCTCGCCCCTCCCATAAGTCAATCGCCCTTGCATGTTTACAACGTGCAGTGTTTATCCAAGCCTGCGTCATGTGGGTTTTTGCTCGCTTGCTTTCCAAAAAATCACCCGTGCCAGCGGCGTCAACTTTCGTGCTCTATTCACACACCCGCAAACCAAGCTCGCGCATTGAACACGGCACCCACGCCTCCAAACACCCTCCAAAAAGCCCCCAAAAATACGGTTATGTGGAACACGGAAAAGCATGCTGCTTGGTATGAGCGCTTGAGCAATGCCCAAGCGTGGCGCTCAAAATGAAGTGTAAAGTTCATACAATTTCCCGAGAGTTTATGGGTTTAATTCGACAAACTCCACCGACAACACCCGCTTCAAGCTGAGGTCTAACCACCCCGGATGGCGCTTAACTGCTTGCTTCTCGGCTCTCCTACAATTGGGTGGAACTCGGGTATCGTCGTGCTTGACGTGGTGCGAGGGGAGCGTGTTCTTGACGAGCTTATGCTTAACACAATGCATGTCCGGACTTTTGTGGAGGAGTGTAAAAGAAAAGTAGCGGAAACCACCAAGCGAAAATTTAAAATTTGGGTTAGTCTAAAGTATTCTTATAAGAACAGCAGCGGAGACCACCAAGCGAAAAGAGGACATGAGGAAAAAACCTAAGCCCGAGGAACAGGAAGGCATGCCACAGTATCAGCATTGCCCTTTGGCAAAGCGTCGCGGAGATAGGAACCGAAAGTACCAAGAAGAGCGGCATAAAGACGTTGCATGAATTCTCGCCGCACATCCCCCCAAAAACGCCGACAAGGGACATGAGGGTAGTTCGACGAACGGAGTGCTGCATACGGACATAATTGTAAGGACGCAAAGAACTAGAGTCAGCAACTCCCATGCCAGGGAAGCGACGAGTTGCCACCAAAATAGTCAGGCGATCAACCAATTCAGCCGCCATAGGCGCCAACCGGCCCCCATCCTCCATAGCGAAGGGACAGTAGTCATGGACCGAATGAACCAAAGGCGTAACAAGCAAAGCGGAAGTGCGGAGGTCGGCATCGAGTTTGTTATGCTGAGCTCCCAATGCAAGACTGCCCGGGAGTGGGAGACGAGCACTTATATTTATACGAGGAATAATGGTGTTCGTGCGAGCACTTTTTTCCATCACAACAACAACAAGATCGCAATGTGGAGCCATGAAGTCTAGCCAAACCACATCCCCATAACGATCTCGAGAAGCTCCCAACTGATTACGGCGGACCTCCAACCGCAAGTCCCGCTACTTAGTAGCCCCCGCTTCAAGCATGAACTCTTCAAGCACATGGACAATCCGATCGTGGAGTTCCTTGGCGTACCACGAGCACGGGCACCGGGGGATGTGCTCCATAAACATATTTCTCCTAATGCAAGGTACACTTTGTACACGGACGCTTCTGGATTTGCAGTAGGAGTTGTGTTGTTAAAAGACCAAGGTATTTGACTACAACATGTTGCGAACCATGCTTGAAAGATGAACAAGCATGAGGTACACTACCCTGTCCACGAACAAGAGCTACTGGCACTTCGCGACGCTCTACTGAAATTCCGTTGCTACTTAGATGGCGCGGGGGGATTTACGGTAATTACGGACCACGACACGTTGCGACACTTCTTTCGGCAACGTGATTTGTCTACTCGACAGGTGCGATGGCTTCAAGTTTTAGCGCCTTATCAACGACAAATGGACATCGTGCACAAGAAGGGAGTAGCCAACCATGCAAACGCTCTGTCTCGCCGACATGACGTGTAGGACTCATTACAAAAGCTGCAAATATTACGCGATTGGACCAACGACAAAGCAGAATGCGAGTTACACGCGCAGATTTTTCCCTGGAATCCCGGTTACATCCTGACTCTAGACTTCATGTGGAAATAAAAAACGCTTATGATTCGGATAAATACCTGCTTACCCGGAAATCTCTGCCTACCTGGCTGCTACGTCAATCAAATAGACTCTTGTACGCTTACGGGACAAGACTGTATGTGCCGGACGTCTCTACATTGCGATCAAGAGTACAGTACTAACTACACGACGCATCGACCGCGGGACATCATGGTATTATTCGACTATTGGCAATAGTGACCCAAGCGTTTTGGTGGCCTAACATGAAGCGGACAGTACAACAGTATGTACGCAGTTGTGTTACATGCCAACGTAACAAGGCAGCGCGACTCAAGCCCTATGGACTCCTTCAATCGCACGAGGTACCGACCATGCCCTTTGAACACGTATCGCTTGACCTTATTACGGACCTTCTTGAGTGCGATGGGTATGATGATGTGGTGGTATTCGTGTGTATGCTTATGAAACGGACGATTGTTGAGCCAATTACGAAAACGATTACAACGGGGCAATTAGCGAAAGTTATGCACCGCGTTGGTTTCCGGCATTTTGGCTTACCACGGAAATTAATATCCGATTGAGATCCCCGGTTTATGAGCGACTTCTGGCAAACCCTATTTAGGGTTGTTGGTACCAAGCTTAATATTTCTACGAGCTATCATCCTCAAACACATGGCCAAAGTGAACGGGTGAATCAAACATGGGAGCAAGTCATGCGATGCTACGTGCACCCCTTGCACGACGACTGGGTTAAACACCTTACCAACGTGGAGTTTGCGATCAACGCAGCGGTTTCTACGTCGACGACTATGTCTCCATTTAAGGCGACGCTGGGATTCGAGCCAACATCTCCAACGACGGCTACATTTAAAGATAACGAGCCTAGCCGTACTTTACCGGAGCAAGTGAAGATTCTAGTCGAGATGCACAGATTTGCCCACGACTCCGTCAAAGCATCCCAAGCACATATGCAAGAAGCTGCAAATCGGCACCGGTTGCCATTAACTTTTACAGTTGGCGACAAAGTTAAGCTCAAGGCGACAAATCTACGATTTGTGTAACAGCCATGTTCTAAACTACGCGACCGCTACATTGGACCGTTTCTCATTACGGAGGAAGTTTCCGCGGTTGCATTTCGGCTTAAGCTACCCCTTGGAGTACGGATTCATGATGTTTTACACGCCAATCTACTTGTAAAATGGAATTCATACACATAACATGCCGACAGTGCGCAACCAATTCCGATTGTGCACGATGCGAAGCGATTTGAAGTCGACCAAATACTCGATGTGGCTTTTAACTCCAACGGCACTTGACTTTTGTTCAAAGTTCGCTAGGCTGCACCGTTCAACGTACCTAGCGAGGACACTTGGGAACCCATGCGAGGAGTCGACCACTTAAACATCTTTTCCGAATTTCGTCGAACGGATGTTTATCGAGAATTTACTGGGACCCCTGACTTCGTCAGATTTCGCAACCGTTGGCCTGCAAGAACCCCTAAGAAATCAAGACCGTGAGTACTGCACAGCGAGGACGCTGGTGCTTAAGGAGGGGAGAGTGTCATATCCTAGCCCATTTAGCTAAGTGCTAGTATCTGACATTATTTATTTCCTCTACTCATTACATGTGTCTTAGCGATATTCGGGTAACTCTTTCATTGTCATCACGGCACTACCATTGTATCGCCGTATTTTCCCCGGACAAGTACAAAGTTACTAGCAGTATCTCTTCTAGATAGTTCGTCTCTAGATAGTTCTAAGAGCTTGTGCGATAAGGTTAGATTAACGGTACACATTATCTCAGATAATCTGTATCGCTAGTAATAGTTTGGTTTAGTAAGCAGACAACACAAGCTACAAGTTCTAAGGCTGTTTCTAGAACACTTGAGGTGAGGATATTTAAGACGGGGACTTACTGGCCGAGGGGAGAGACCCAAACCGGTACCGACCAAAATTACGCCACACCCAGATTGTAAGAACCCTGTTCCTAAGACAATTTTGCCAATTCTCTCTACCCTGTATAATTAGATCCAGAGATTAGGTTCTACTATTAGTCTAAGGTTGCCAACTTAGCATAACCAAAGTACCACCTCACAAGTCGGGCGCAACGGCCACGGTCATCCCGCCCTACTGGCCCCACAAACCATGGTTGCAAAAGCTACACAGCATGGCCACCGATACCATTCACTACCCCGCCTCACGCGGTCTATTCTTCCCCGGACGGCACGGCTCGCACGAGGGGGTCGGACGACCATGATGGTGTGTCGTGGCTTTTCGGCTGTCACGCCGGCCATGCTACACACATGCGGAGGCGCAATAGGGCGCACGTTACGGACTTTCAGCCCGGGCGTCGCGGACCTACACTCCATCACCTTCCACCCACTAAGCCCCTCGCGACCAACCCGCTATAATAAGCTTCGTGAACCTGACGCGCACGCGCCGTGGACGTCTAGCATGACCGCCGAGCTCCGCAAGCTCTTAGGAACCGACCACATCGGAGCCACGGCGCTCGACCTACTGAAAAGCTCGCTCGCACCGACAACCTACGCAAACTACGACAACGGTATGCGCAAGTTCGCCGCTTTCTGTCACGAGGAGGACATACATCTTGCAAGCTACTTCACAGTCCATCGTACGCTACACAACCTGGCTAGGACTACAAGGACTAGGGCCGCGGCGTCACTTCAACAATACTACTCGGCAATAAACAAGTTTCTCCGCGATCACCAACAACAGCCGATTGCCGTCGGCGACCTCTTAGCGGACGCACGCCGCGGACTCGACATGCAGCAAGAACGGCTACTCGCCGCGGCCTCCCGCCTACCGCTACGAGCCCCCCTGGCTCTCGAGCTACTCGACGCAGCAACCCATATCTGCGAAGACCTAACATGGACACCACCAGCACGACATCCAATCGCCAAATTCCGGGCGCTACTGGCCGTGCGTACCAACTACGCGGTTTTCCGCAGAGCAGAGTATGGGGTCCGCTGCCTAACACATGACCTCACTGTCGACCGACCATCCGGGCAGATTTGGCTGTTCATCCGAAGGGCAAAAGGCGACCATCGACGCAACGCAGCCGATAAACCAATCCATGCTATAAAGATCACCGGTAACCCAGCCCTCGCTGACCTCCTCGAATGGTATTGCACGCAGCGTGTCGCCTATTGCACAAAAATCTACAACAGCCCCCCACCAACCGCACTATGGAGTTTCGCACCTTACGAGAATGTGGGCGACTGGCAAGGGGCTGCTACTCTCTCCGCCTAGCTCCTCGACGCTTATACCGCCATCGGCGCCAAACCTCCAAAAGGTGCCGCCTCCGCTGTTAGATGCATTGGGACCCCACTCCACGTCGTCAAATACATGGGTGGATGGGCCAAGAATTGTTCCGTGACTGAAGGTAAATACATCGACCCCACCATGACCCCTACTCAAGCGGCGTAGCTATACTTCGGTTGGCTCGTCCCAACCAAGCCGCTTCATTAAGACTAAGCTGCGCAAGCCTCCGGCTTTTAAGATACTGGCAAAACGTGCCCTCAGGTAAATAGTCAGATTGCTTTTAATCTAGAGATTTGCAAAACTTACTTACATGTGTGACAGAAGGCACACCTTAGCGGTAAAAGCGTTAATGTAAAAGCGGCGCGTCTTGCCCGGTCCTCGAGGTAACCATGTCCTCGAGGTAACCCTCGAGGATTGAGGAAACGCCTCGCGCAACGCCCCAAGCCTTGCCTCCAGCGACACTAGCTAGCGGCAACCTTTAAGCCGGTGCAACCCCCGAGCACTGGCACTCTCTGCTTTGCGCTCGCCCATGTAGCTCGCGCAACCCACCCACCCAACCCGTAATTAGCGCTAATGTTCCCCATGCCAAGACTGTGGTGGTCTCTTGGAAACGTTGTAAGTAACATAAAATATTTGGCAAAACTTGCCCTCGGGTAAACAACACATTTGAAATCAGTCATACCCGCTAAGTCGGGTCATAAAATGTACAGGTACTTGTACTATGATTTTATGCATGCCATTTTGCTGTATCTGTACCTGTACCTGCTGTCGCTGGCACGCCGCACGCAGGACCATCGGCCTGCCAAGAGTATGTACATACGGGGCTTTTGGTTTATCATGCTTCGAACCGTGAAATGGCCCGCTCGCGCATATGTTTTTAATGATGCTGAGGACGTACATAACCCTTTAGTCATCACCGAATGATTGGAAGTTTATTCCCATTTTTTACTGTGGCCGTACATTTCATTTTGATACGCCTCCAAGAGCGGCGCAGGAGAGGGAGAATACCGCCTGCCGTCAGCAACTGCGCGCGCGGGGTGTGCCGGCCGTCGACAGCTCACAAAAAGCCGACGATCCAGCTATTTGGCATTGATCGCGCACGATTGACCTCAACGCAGCAAACCTCCGCCTATCGCTCCCACAGTCAAGGCCTTCGTCTTTATCGCTATATCGCAAAAACGCAGTAGCTCCTTCAACCAACCCGCGAAGCCAGTCGCCACCCCTGAGGTACTTGCGCTGCCAGGCGCGGCCTAGGGACCGGTGCTAACCCCCCCCCTCCCATCCCTACTCCGCACTTATAAATTCTGCAAACCTACTCTCCCGGTAGATGTTGCTTCGCCCCGTAGCACGCTCCCGAGCTAATCTCTACTACCCAGCTCGCCTTTGGCAGCGTTAGAAAATGCAATCTATGAGCGTGCTGTGCTTTTGCTAGTGCTGCTTAGTCGTTGCTGTTGCTATCGGAACTCCATCACCGCCCGTTCCCGTCGCTCCAGTCGTATTTCCTCCCAGTACCGCTCTCGATCGCATCTTTCACGACGTGTTTCCCACGACCTTTTCACTGTCGGAGCTTGGCGTCTTAAAGCGCGTCGTCCACCGCTTAAACACAACGACTGGTCCAACTAGCTCCGTTCGATGCGCGTCTAACTATGCTGAACGACTTTGTTCTGGTGGTGCTTTCTCAGGTCGCTATCGGCCGTTTCGCGAAATGAGTGCGTCTGCCATCGCCAGGTAACCACCCACCTTACCGTCTGTCGCACCCCCTCTACTCCGAGTGCTCTTGATCCGGTCCAAGGCTGAGTCGTGCTTGTGCTGCTGCGCAGTTCTGCCGCCGCTCGAGTTGGGTTCCTCACCTCCGCTTGCCGAGAGCACCCCGCCTCCGCGCGCACCGTCCTCCCGCGCTCCATCCGCGTCGCCAAGGCGTCCAGAGTGAGCCAGCGCCTGTCAGCTCGCATGGCGAACCGAGTGCTCAACTCTGCTGTCGCTGTGGAGGTGCGAGGCCCTGCGGAATAGCACGACTGCGTTTGCTCGTATGTCAATGATAAAGGGCGAAAGGGTGTTGTTCTCAGTGACATAATGTCTGAATCGTTTGCAGGCGCCCACTGTCCTCTTCGACTTTGATGGCACCCTCGGCGACACCGAGACACCCGCCATGGAGGTGAGCATCAGCACAGTCGCCTGCTCAGGTGCAGCCAGTGTAAATATATATGTGTAGAACTTTGTGGGCAGGGCGCACTGATGCCAACCTCGTGGCGATGCCCTCCGCAGGTCGCCTTTTGGGAGTTGGCGCCTTACTTCCCTAACGTAAAGGTGTCTGACCTCACGGAGCCCTACATGCTGGAGTTCATCCGCGAAAATGCCGGCAAGGCGTTTGAGTTCATGGTGGACAAGTGCAACGAGTCCCGCGCCGAGGTTGGGCTGCCTCCGCTTGAGGAAGTGCGCGCCGCCAAGAGCGAGGATCCAACTCTGCTGGAATTTGTGGACAAGTACGCCCACCTCTCACCCCTGTTCCCATCTCTCCTCACACATATTGCTCTCGGGCAGCGATCATTGGCGATATGGCACCCATGACAACCCGCTTTTGCCTTGCTTGCTTTTCTGGTGCGCGATATGATGCGATGCTGCTGCGCGCAGGGCTCGCACCCGGTTTGGGCTGGAGACCTTTGCCACAATGAGAAGCGGCGACAGCGAGCCTGAAGACTTCCTCATCCAGCAGAAGGATGACACCGTGCTGGCGCTGAAGACCATCGCCACGAGTTGCCCTGGCGTCAAGGTAAGCCAACTGCACCGTCTCAGCACTCATCACGACACCATCCCTTGCCATCAGTTGACATATCCTAATGTATGTGGCATATGTTGTGCTCGAACGAGGAGTACTGGGAGAAGGGATGGGTGGGTTGGAGGGGAGAGCATGGCACGGCATTGATGCTTGCATGCATATGTCGCTATTGTTAACAGGAAACGCTGAAGAGTCTTACTGACATGGGGCTCAAGTTTGCGATTGCTACCACCAGTGGTAAGCCCCGCGTCCCCGTCTCCGTCATCGCCTCCGGCCTCGACACCTGGTTCAGCCCTGAGAAGATCCACAGCGGGGAGAGCGACTTTGACCCACCTCGCTTCAAGCCAGACCCCTCCGTCTACCTGCTGGCAGCCAAGTCGGAGAATGCGGACATCGGTAATTGCGTCGCCGTGGAGGACTCCGCCTCGGGGGTGGGCTCCGCCGCCAACTCTGGCATCGGCATGATTGTGGGCTACGTGGGCGCCAGCCACATCCGCGATGACGTGGTGGACTCGCATGCCAAGATGCTGATGGCTGGGGATAAGGCAGACAGCGGAATCGGTGCCGACATCGTCATCACCGACTTCACCGACCTCCTCCCCCTTGTGCGACCCTTCCTCCCCTCATCACTTGCATTGTAGGGGGGCATAAACCCCTACAACCTAATTCCAGTGACCTCAAGAATGGCTGCTTGTTTGGGTTGTTTTTGTTTGCTTATTACTTGCTGTATGTGCGACATGACAGGTGACTTACTTTGCGGAGGTGGAGGACCGCACGCGGCCCATCGCTATCCCCGCCAGTGTCCTCAGCTCGCTGCAGGGAAAGGTATACATGCGCGATTAGGAAGCTGACTGCGCATGCGCTGCTCCGCTAGACACCCCGTATTACTATATATTAAGTATGTAATCAGCAAAAGCAGCAGTCAGGGCATTATTCATTCACACCGCCACTTCATGCCAACCGCACACTCTCTATGCAGCTGCTGCTACTCGCGCAGTGCCGTTCAATGCCTCCGCTGACATCACTAGCCACATGCATTTCACGCATGAGGGGACCGCCGCATGTAACGTACATTGCATGCCCAAGCAATAAGAGATGTTTCCAATGCACCCAAGGCGGGGCAAAGGGAAGGGAAGGGACAGGATGCGTGAACCTTTCGTCAACGCTAAGCATAGCAGGTATAACCTTCGCATTGGGGATTGTTGCATCTCGTGCATCGCGCACGCACGGATTGCCAGCTACCCGTCGCAGCGGAGCCGAGGACTGTTAAATGGATTTCCGGTTGATATGATCTGCTGCAACAAGTTCGCTGTGAGTGCGGAGGTTTGCACGTCATCTTGTCGAATGGATGGATACCTATCGGAATTGGGCACTGAGTCTTTCTTCAACATAAGAAGCTGACCAGTTGGGGGATGAGGCTTGCAGATGGTATTACGTTATGCTGCAAGGTATGTCGGAGGGCGCGAGTAAGGCCGCAGCTCAAAATGGGCGTGAATGTGGCAAACCAGCAGAGAGAGACTCGGGCGAGAGCTACCGACATTTCGGCTGCGCTCAGAGGCTACCATGACTGAGCTAAGCAAGCCAGCCACCATATGCATTGGACCGATGCAGCAAACGCAGAGCATAAACACAAGCTATCGAAAAGATGGCACTGCTCTATTCCTAAATTTGCAACAAAATTGCATGCTTGACTTCAGGCAATCACCTCCACACAGAATTTGCTGTCCATGTTACTCTATCTTAACCAATTTCAGCGATGCGCGACATCTGCATTGGGCGAGAGAAATGCAATTCTGGGTTGAAAGAAAGGGGAGCCAACTGACAATACTTTCTTTGTGCTTCCAATAATTCATTTTTGGACGTAAATTAGAGTCATGAAATCAACGCTTGTTAATCACACGCATGTACCCGAGGGCTAGTTTTGCTTAAGATGCCTCCTTGTGTACAAGTTGACCAAAAGACTACCACATGTTTGGCGTGGGGACGATTAGTGCTACCTATTGGTTGGGTCGGTGGGTTGCGCGGGCGCAAAGCAGAGAGTGCAAGTGCTTGGAAACCCTTAACCTCGCTAAGCGACGTTCGCGACGCGGACGGCGATGACGCCTTTGCAACGGCGGAGAACGCGCAAGGCGACAAAGGCAGCCGGGTGCGGGTGGTAACGCACGGCGTGGAGCGCGCGGGCGGAAGCGGACGGTCGGCTGTTGGTAGACTCCGGGGGCGTGCCCGCGGAGCTGCTGGCGCCGTAGGTGGGCCGCTCGGCGGTGTAGTTGCGCGGTTCAACTCTCCTAGAGAACGTGACGGGGGGGGGGGGGGGCGCGTATGGGGTGTCATTCGGCGGCGGCGACGACTGTTCGGTGGCGAAGGAGACCGGCCACGTGAGTTGCTTCAAGGACGCCGGCGGCTTCGAGGGTTACTCGAAAGTGACCGAGGTGTGGTTCTCGCTAGGCGGCGTGCGCGACGCCGACGGCGATACCTTCGTTACGGCCGAGACCGCGCTGGAGGAGAACGATAACATAGTGAGGGTGGTGACGAACGGCGTGGAGCACGAGGTCGTGAAGGCCGACGGGCGCATGATCATCCGCGGTGCCGCCGCGGCGGAGGACGGCGACGGTGGTTGCTTGATGCGCGGGGCGGGTGGAGCGCGAGTGGACGCCCCGCTTACCGTGGGCGAGCATGTGGATGCGAGCAGCGCTAACGGCGGTGGTGAACAAGGACGCGCCGCAAATATCGAGCATCTCGGTGCATAGGGACGACGACGAGTGGCAGGTGGAGACGGAGACGACGGTGCATGGGAGCGGCGACTTCCGCGGTTACCTTCGAGTCCGACTTGGGCGTGCAATTCGCGAGCTCAGAGGACATAAAGCACGTCCACCGGTGGCATCGGCTCGCCGGCGTAGAGGGCGGGTGAGACCGGTATTGTTGTGAGATCCCCGTAGTGGGCACGATAATGGGCACATCCGTAAGTTGTACTCCGGTGGAATTTTGGCCCTACTACCTCGCATGTAGTGGGTGTAGTGCGGGAGGCCGTAGCTCGAGCGGTACGGGGGTATATAATATGTATCCCAATTGGATACCGACTCCAAGGCGCGTTACTTGGTTACTGTTCCGTGGTGTCCATTATCGTGCCCACCACGGGTCTCGCAACACTCCCCCTACTGGCTACGGCGTACGTGCATCTCCGGACACGGAGGTTCGGGCACGATTTCCCGTGATGGCATCTCTCTGTAGCCCTTCGACAACTTATTATGGGCCTTCCGCATTTCTCGCGGTTTGCTAGGGTTTGACCGGAGTTGATTGGATGGTGTCCATTAGTAGGGGGAGTGTTGTGAGATCCCCGTGGTGGGCATGACAATGGATACATTAGTAACCTATACTCCGGGGGAGGGTTGGTCCTACTACCTCACCAATAGTGGATGTACCGCGGGAGCCCGTTGCTCGGGCAATACAAAGATATATGTATGAGAGATATCCCCATCGGGTACCGACTTTAAGGCGCGGTACTTCGTTACGGTGTACGACTTCTGATACTGAAGTGCGGATTCGATTCCCGGAGACGGCACCTCCGTGTACGCCTTCGGCAAGCATGAGGTCACGCACGAGGTGGGCACGTGGGAGCGGCGCGTGAATGGGATCCTATTGGCGCCGGTGTGGTCGGGGTCGCCCGAGGGACCACCTGCGCCGGTGGCCAACTTGACCGACTACGGAGTGTTTCTCATGGTGCAAGACCTGAAAGAGTGCAAGAAAACGACGAGGACGGGGTCGTCCCCGCATCCGAGTTGGTCCCCGCGACGCACATGCGCAAGATGAGCGCCTTCCCGCTACGCGTGTCCAAGAGCACCGCCGAGGCCACCGGTAGCGCGTTGGTGACCGTGCGCCAAGTTCGGGAGCCCGTGGATCCCGACGCCGACTACACGAATGGTTCTAACACGTACGTCTTCGCACTGCCGTGCGCAGCCGGGATGTCGGACTCACCCGAGGCGCTGCCGTTAGATATGGCGTCCGGTATGGCGCTCTTGCCGGACGCCGGACGTTTGCTGATTCAAAGTCGATATAGGGATGACAAAATGTCGGCGTTGGGTAAGCAAGGTAGCGTTAGACAGCTGAATTTGCCTAGGAATCCGATGCCCAAGAGCAAAACGGTGGTTTAAATATCTTCGGATGTACGCTACTAGAATATTAGCGGCAGAGCGGAGGCGCTGGGGTGTGTTCTTGACCATTGTGTAGTAATGTCGTAGCGAGGTCGATGAGGTTGTGCCATGTAGTCCAATTTACGCGGTGTAGCGCACGATAGACATGGTATAGGTCTTTCATGGAGTGGATATACTGCTTCCTCATGACAAAAAGCAATGAACTATTGCTCAATGTTGTCGTTATTCACATGGGTAGTTGGGGCGACCAAGCTGCGAGTGAGGTCTATGCCCATAGTCCCGAGCCGAGAAGCACCTAAAAATAGGTGTAGCTTGGTAGTCATGTTGTCCGTCCAATGTCATGGAAGCACGTCTGGTCGGCTCGCATAGGCGATAGCGGGCGGTGCGTGGACGTCCTGTGGCTGGGCCTTGCATGGGTTGTCGGTCGGCTAACTTACGGATGGTTGAGGTGCGGAGCGAGCAGCATGTAGCGTGTATGTAATCAAGCCGGAGTGGCAGCCACAAGGCCTCGATGATTCACCATGGTCGTCAAACACACCCCCTCGCGCGTTTAGCGCCGTTATGAATAGAAGAGGGCGCGCGCGCGCGCGCGCGTGTGTGTGTGTGTGTGTGTGTGTGTGTGTGTGTGTGTGTGTGTGTGTGTGTGTGTGTGTGTGTGTGTGTGTGTGTGTGTGTGTGTGTGTGTGTGTGTGTGTGTGTGTGAGGGGGAGTGAATATTCCCGGTTACCAAGATCTCCCGCTTGGCCCGTCCGATATGTTTATCGCGACTGGATATTCTCATATACTCTCCCGATAAGAAGGTGGGGGCGGTATCTGCGAAACATATTTTGGCGAGGAGGATGGAAACGGTTTGGTGGCGCGCGGGAGGGAGGCGTTGGAGCTGGCGTCGGACAACCGGGAAGCGGCGCAAGGGAAGAGCTTTCGCTCCGCATCGACAAACGGTCTTGAAGTCGAGCCGACCCAAGCAAGGGGGGCAGGTCGGCATCAAAATCGAGTAGGCTGACGCGGTGAGAGGAGCGGCACGATCAAGCGGATACGATCTTCAAGATTGACAGTCGGTGATGGAAACATATGGTAGCCGACCGGGACATGATAGACGCGACGGAAAGATCAAAAGACGGATGATATGTATAGCTATAATTTCCTTCCTCTGCCCAGAAGGAGAGGGGAAGCCTATGCTAGGAGGGCAGCTGCGACGGGAGGAGCGGCACTTATCTCGGACGAGGGTGTGCGTGGTTAAAGTCGGGGCCGCCGGCTGCCTTCGCGATATTTTTTACCGCCTGCCTCCCCCCCCCCCCCCCCCACCCCGCTCTGGTACGACTGGAGTCGCACATGCGTATAGGTGAGGCAGGCCCGACTCATTCATCAAATGCTGATTAGCATGTCTCATCCGTGCCCTCGAACGGCGGGAGCATCGTAGAGACCACGACAAAAATATTCTTCACATACATAGCGATGGATTTGCATGTCCTTGTAGTATTATTGACATAATAATATTGTTACCGCCAACGGAGAAAGAAGGGCAAGGAGAACCCCGGCATTAAAGCCCTATTCCTAAGACCCACATGGCAGTATTGAGCACGCCATGAGACAACTACATCCCATAAATGGGTACATGTGGTAAACACATCAAATATCATATTCCAACGGCTCCCGCATGCTCGGGCGATAGGGCAGCATGGTAAAGGATAACATGCCCGGCGGACCCTCCCGAAAGCACACCAAGCCCCTTGCAAATAGCCACGTTGGCGCGGCTGTCGACGAAGGCATCGCAAACTATGTTTGACTACTCGTCGTAGCCGGCTTGAGAGCTCTTGTCGGCTAGGAAGCGTGCCGTGTCGTTGGTTAACCTCTAAAATCGGGTCTCCTCGACGGCACGCGGTAAGCGCTATAGCGAGCAGTGGGGAAAACATTTATGTAGGAGGCAAAGTCGACGAACTCGTGCTTAGTTGCCCGTGGTTTGTTGTTTAATTTGTTGAAGTGAGGCTTATGGGCTTCCTTACTACCCTCTGTCGCAACAGTCGCGCCATGAGGAGTGAATTATTGTTGAACAAAATTCGCTTTAGGGGCTAGAAAACGTCGGCGTTGGGCACACGCGGCGGCGTTAGACGCCTGAATTTGCTTAGTAATACGCTGTTCGATGGCTGAAGCTGCGGTTTGATAATGTCCGGATGTATGTTGCTTGAATGATAGCGGCATAGGGAAGGCACCGGGCTCGGACGCAAAATGCTCATGTTGTAAGCTAAAAAGATGCGTCGTTGAGGGGGGGTAATCTAGCTCCCTTCATGTGGTGAAGCTCGAATGCGCATGGAACGATTGTAAACCGACACCATGATCAACTTCGAAAGTCAAGATTTCGATTGCACAAGCAAGATGGGCAGCGCAAAGCTGAGAGTATTAGTGCTCGGGGGTTGCACCGACTTAATAATTGTTGCTAGTTAGTGTCGCTTGGGGCATAGATTGGAGTGTTATGAGGGGCGTCCCCCCAGTTCGTGAGAGTTGAATCGGCGACTTGGCAAGACGCTCCGGTTGATCCGCTAGGGTGTTTGTTTTGTGACACATGCTAAAACTTTTACAAGCCTTTAATAGTTAAATTAATACGATCATAATGTATTGCACGCCAAGGCAATTCACAACACGTGCGATGTCACCAAAACACATACCGTGTTTTTGCATGAAGAGAGCATGTACAATAGTTTACATTTGGCTAGTCAAAATGCGGTTTGTTTAGACACATGTGAAATGAATCAACATCACTGCAAAACACAACATAGTAATGGGTACATTCGAAGTGACGATGGCATAGAACTTATGAAACAAATATAAACATCTTTATAACATTCACTCTTCCCGTAAAGTCCATTACTGGCGGCACGCATTTAATTACCCGCCACGCGCTGCCACGATGGCCATGCAACTCAATTGTGGGGTAGAATAATGAGTTGCGAACAACAAGCCACGATGCGTCGTTCACTGATGTGGACATCTTTATCGTCACGCACCAATTACCGTGGGCACACATGTTGAATTTGTTGGCCGTATTTTGCGGGCAAAATTCGTCGATGTGAAGGTAATGTACGTCTCCATGCGTAGCTCGGTGCACGTAGTGTCGCGACAAGCAGGGATACTACTCGGGACTGGATTCCCAGCATGTTTGCACAATTGCAATATTATCCATCCACTGTGTTGCGCCCGGCCGTCTACATAGCGGCGACACTGAGAATGGCATGTCGTGTGCACTAGGTTTTCTTGCCACGTGCCCGGAAATACAATCAAGGAGCACGGGCTAGGGACCGATTGGGCTTGAGGGGCGGATGAATTGCAGTGTAAGCACCCTAGCGTGCGGGTCCCTGGCATGCGTAGCTTGCGCATCGCTGGGCGTGAAAAATGATAGGGAGTTTTCAGATTACCTTGGCACGGGCTTCTATTTGGTATGCGGCAAATGGCACGGCACCATGCCATCATTGGGCATGAAATGGGCGACGTTGTAAAAAAATATAGAGCGGTATTGTCGAGCGGATTGGCGAAGCGAGTGTGCGGGTACCTGTTAGACCTAGCATTGCATTACCTAGTGCTTATGTACAAGGTAGCTAGTCCTTATCTTAGTACTTAGTGTTGTACTAATAGCGGTTCTCTATTTCCCCGTTAGTGGCGGTCGGCCGGCCCTGCCGGTGCCTTTGCCGGCCGCCATATCTCTCTTTTCACTTCCTTTGTCCCAACTGCTGGCCCCCTAGCGGGGCCGGCTAGACATCCCGTGTAACCATACCTTCCAAACTCCAATAGGTTATGGCCCCCCCACAACGCTACCCGGGATAGTCAGACCTCCGAAATACGGCAGCCCCAAGTAGGAGAAGAGCGTGCAACCCAGATACTCGCTCTGAAGTCAACACCGACGCTAGCCGCCCAAGGTCCCCCGTGGCCGCCCTAGGCTAGCAGTACCGCCTCCGCCACCCAAGGAGAAGAGCGTGCAACCTGGATACTCGCTTGAACTACCACTACCGACACCAGCCGCCCATGGTCACATATGGCCGCCCTAGGTTGGTTGTCTACACCACCCTGCTCACAGCTCACCGATGCTATCGACCGGATCTGGTTTCAAAATCAAATTCAAACCGATTCGCGAAAATTCGGCCCGCGCGTACTTAAAATAGTACTGTTTTTGTTTTTTCCCGAGGCAACGCCGCAACGCTCATTTGACAAAGCGAGGTTCTAACCTTGCCCACGGCGAAGGGGGGGGAGTCGACACGATAGCGCCCGACTATTCTTTTCGAGTGCCTACACGCTTGTGGCAGCCCTGTTGGCTTTTCCCCGTCCTCGCCGGTCGCTCTCATGCGATAGCTAATTCGCCCGTGGACGGTTTTCCCGCTACATGTCAGACTAGTACATTAAGCAGTACATTTGGACCAGTTTATTGTCGGCAACTCGCCGGTAGCATCCCGTTCCTGTGAGCACCTCTAGCGTCACCTACCCGGCCTGAGATACCGCTACCCGAACAACGCCTACGACCAAGATGACTCCTTCCTTGAAGACAAGCAAGGGCGACGACAAGACCTAAGCTACCTTGAGGGGGAGTGTTAGAACTAGCATTGCATTACCTAGTGCTTATGTACAAGGTAGCTAGTCCTTATCTTAGTACTTAGTGTTGTACTAATAGCGGTTCTCTATTTCCCCGTTAGTGGCTGTCGGCCGGCCCTGCCGCTGCCTTTGCCGGCCGCCATATCTCTCTTTTCACTTCCTTTGTCCCCACTGCTGGCCCCCTAGCGGGGCCGGCTAGACATCCCGTGTAACCATACCTTCCAAACTCCAACAGTACCACATGTCCATGGGTTGCTAGCCCCGCGCGAATGTGGGAGATTTTAAAACCCTACAAGCTTTAGTTGGGTGTACGAGGGCATGGGTGACATCGGAAGGCGGATTCTACGAGAAAACCGGTCGGTAGGCGTAAATTAAGTCGGAAACTTGTATTTAGGTGGAGGATGGGCTTTCATTTGCAACTTAGTTTGCTTCAATCGGACATCGCACGGCAAAGTTAGGGGTTTTTTAGCCTTCCAAGTTGCAGTCTTTAGGCGCCAATCCCAACCAGGTCAAGCATCTTAACGGCATCTGCCATCACACCCAATTTTTCTCATGGCTGCGGACAACATGTTGGGGACATGACGACGGCTTTTTGTGTCGCCGATTTCGGGAGTATTCACCAGCCAAAGTGTGGAAAATTTGTATTCCGGGGCGCCCGAATCATGATATGGCCAAAAATCGGGACTGGGCCAAGGGCAAGCCGCTTTCGGCCAAAATGTTCAAGCGACCACAACTTACTTATATATGGTCAGAACGTTTTATACCAGGCACCGTTGGACGCGTATATTCAATGCGCGTCGAACGCACCTTCTCCGGAGTTCAAACTCCCACAAATCGACTTGTTGTGAATTATTTTAATTTACGAATTATTCCGGCACAGTTGAGCCGTAGTGCCAAGCAACACCCATCGAAGTCGGCTCACCTCCTGAGACGATTTGTGCTGGGTTTGTCGATACATGTTATTCTTCATACCTATTCTCCCAAGCGCCCAAGCGTGGCGCTCAGAATGACGTGTGTAATTCAGACTCTTTCCCGGGAATTTAGGGGCTTAATTCGACAAACTCCACCGACAACACCCGCTTCAAGCTGAGGTCTAGCCACCCCGGATGGCGGCTTACTGCTTGCTTCTCGGCTCTCCTACAATTGGGTGGTACTTGGGTATCGTCTAAGGCTAGGGATCAAGTGAATTTGGTCGATGTTGATGGTAATGATATCTTGAAACGTCGATGTTGATAGTATTGATATCTTGGATTGTCGATGTTGATGGTGTTGATATTTTGGAATATCGACATCGATGGCAATTTATGCCGATATTATCGCCGATGTATCGATATTTGGGACGATATATCGATACATCGGGCTTTGATAATCAACGTTTTTCAATTGTTTTTATAATTGATGGCATTGATACTAGCACTACTACCATCGTGTCGATGTCGATGACGCAACCTATCACATCGATGGCACCATGAGTGGGTGATGATGATACTATCGACGATGCATCGATGGCTGATCCCTAGCCTTAGTATCGTCGTGCTTGACGTGGTGAGAGGGGGGCGTGTTCTTGACTAGCTTATGCTTAACATAATGCATGTCCGGAATTTTGTGGAGGAGTGTACTAGTTTGGCGGCTGTGCTTTATTTTTCGTTCGAGCGTACCCAGGTACGCTTCCGCGATTCGTATTAGAGGAAGATTCGCCGGTGGAAGATTCCGGTATCCCGTACAGTTTGAGATTCTACGCCGAATCTGGGTGGCGGCTGGGACCCAATTCGTATTTCACAGGTAAGATTCTGTGTAATATTACGGGTACTTTCATATGTACCGATGCCGCAAGCGCCGCGCCCACCGCGCATACCGCCTCGCAAACCTTCAAGTTCCACGGGCACCGCGAATCGTTAGAAGTGCCCCCGAGGGATCCTGAACCTGCGCGCAAATGTCTAAAGAAGTGGGACATGAAAGGTGGGAAGTGATATGGATAGATGCAAGAACGTTTCCTCCGAGAACTACGGAAGGCGCGGGTGGGAAAGGGATGATGGGGCAACGACGACATACCAACACCCTCCGAGGAGACGCTCGCTCGCTCTCCGCCAACGTCCATAGTGCACATCTTTTTACCGCCGCGTGCTCAAAGGACTTGGGTTGCTTGAGGGTAGAAGAGGACTTCCACTATAATGACGGGATCAACCGCCAATTGTACTCGCTCGGTGGCTAGTTCAGCGATAGAAGGCATTTTGATTCTCTCGCCCGCACGGATATTTTCTGTACATGATGCGGGTAATATTCGGCCCAAGCAGAATAATCCATATGGCAAGATTCCAAACCGAGATTCCGGAATCTTGCCAGTATCTGAGATGAAAAAAAGCAAGATCGAAGATTTTTCTTCCCATCTTGCTAATACGATTCGGGTATAAATCCATTATTCTCGGGGGAAGATACAGACTACAGAATCTTCCTCTAATACGAATCGCGGCTTTAGATGAACAGGCTATACAGTGACTATACCGATATAATAAACATTGCGTCCCCCCCCCCCCCCCGTTCACTATATCGGTATGTTCACTATATCGGTGTTCATTATAAGCAGGCCCACCCGACCGCTATAGTAAACGGTTTACTAAATCGGTACTGTTGTTTATTGTAACGGTGACCCCGTTCACTGTAGCAGTCTGTGCCCATGCAAGGCAACATGTGACTCTGGATTTGTGTTTCAAGAGTTCTTGATTACTTTACATGGCTTTCTAAGGTGCCGGAGAGGGCAGGAGTGACTACGGTGCTGGGGGGCGGGGAGCGGGAGGGAAGAATTCACGGACGGAGGCCTGCCGTGTGCGGTTTGACGTGTGCATGGCAGCCAAGCCTTCACGCAGGATATCCACAGCAAAGAGACTGTTGTAGTCTCGGACCATCACTGATGCGTTCACTCGTTCCGCATTCTCAGTCACAAACAAGAAAACTTTCTCCACAAGCCCCCTAACCTCCTGCAATGTGGGTGCCCTCTCTGGCTCCATCTCATCCACATCCACATCCATGTCCAGCGGCACCATAGCTACGTTGTCATCCTCGGTGTGTTCAATCTCATCCACAGTCTCCTCGGGCTCGTCAGTATCCGCTGCTGCTTGGGCCGGTGGTTCAAACACCTCCCTCTCCAATGGCATGTCCAAAAGGTCCACAGCGTCAACCATTCTCACAGGCTTAGAAACATCAGCGGCAAGGCCCACACTGAGTGCCGACAACATACCATTCAACTCATCTAGAAGCACATCAGAAACACTGGCGTTGACATTGGCACGGGACTCGTTGAAGGCAACACGGTTGTTGTGCCGCACACCAGTGGCCAGGTCCTCCATCTGTGCGGGTGTCAGAATCTTGGTGGCTATCCAACAGTTTCGGACTGCCTCAGGTGTGCACTGGTTGACCGCAAACATAAACCACTCCATAGCTTGGCGGATAGTACATTTCACCATAGCTGGCACCTGTCTGTCCTTAGCATCAGCAAGCTGTTGCAATACCCATGACATATGGCGCTTACGGAAGAGCGCCTTAATTGTCTGAATGCAGCCAGCATCAAGCGGTTGCACCTTGGATGTACAGTTCGGGGCGAAATAGATCACCAAAACATTGGACATCCGATACCCGGCCAGCGACTCATGTGACCAAGGTGTAGAGTTGTGCGGCCGGCAGTGTGCGTAGCAATTATCAGTCAGCAATATCACAGGATCAGTGCCGGCATTACTCTTTGAATAGCAGTACCGGTTGAACTGGTCCATGACGTCCACCCAGATGTTGCTGCGCATCCATGCTGTCTCATTATTGTAGTAAAGAGCGCCAATATGCTCCGGTTTCCAATGTTTGGCAAAACAACGCGGCCGCTTAGCCTTGCCGATGAACACCGGCTTCCAGAAATCTGTCCCAGTGGCATTGACAGTCAGACCAACCGTCACTCGGTCCTTTGCTGACTTAGCGCCGCGCATGTCCTTGCCGGCCCCAACCACATTCCCAGCCGTGAGCAGCATGCGGTACCACAGACCTATACAATACATAATCGAATAATGATAATGATTATGAAATGCATTGACATCAGTGTGATTGTATATACAAAGCTACATGACTTTACCTGTTTCATCAAAGTTGTAGATCTTATCCAGCGCGGTATCCTGTAGCAAGCTAGGCAAAACCTGACGGACAACAGCCACATTCTCCAGGTCTGCATCGGCTGCCTCGCCGTGAAAGCGCATCCGGTTGATGTTGTTGGCTTGCTTGAATTTCAGCAACCATTTGCTAGAATAGTTGAACTTTTTTTCATCAAACACCAACTCATTCCCCGCTGCAAGCAATTTGGCCTGAATGAAAGCACACAACACGCATCACTACACTGCATACGGCAATGCCATTGACTAACAAATAAAGTAGCACACAACACTCTAAACATACACCGCGCGGGCTTACCTGCTCCAGAATCATCATGTCACTTAATGGAACCTTGCCTCCATGAGTGGCGTCGTGATGGCGTATCCAATCCAGCAGCAATTCCTCCAGCCGCGCTTGCGGCTCGCTGTAGGCAAACCGCTTGCGCTTGCGGGATGCATTCTTAGAGCTGAGAGAGGAGTGTGTGCCTGTACACAACATGAGTGAATGTTAGCAACGGCACATTGGCAATACATATAAAGAAAGTGCATAGGCAGCGGCGGCAGATAAGCAATATAGGCAGATACCCAATCAGCAAACATATACTGTAGGCAGGATTGGCAAGCAATATATATACAGTAAAACAATACAATGAGCAAAGCACTAATATTTAATGTATTCACAAGTGCACAGCAGGCAAGGAAAATACTTACTCAAGAGGGTGCTTTTGGCTTTCAATAGCTTGGAAATATAGCCCTTGGAAGGTGGGGCTTTCAGCGTGAAGGTTTCTTTCGCCCACATCGCAATGTTAACGAAGCTAGGCCTATCGCCGACTGCAAAGCTCTCGACATATTTCAGGAGTTCAACCTGTTGGTCGACAGTAAGGGAGGTGCGCTTCTGCCCAGGCGCTACTCGCTGCCCTGGCTGCCGCCCACGACGCCGCGGCTGCTGCTCAGCATCACTCGCATGCAGCTCATCGTCACTGGCAGCCTCGCTGGCGGCTGAGTCGTTTGCGCTAAAGTCTAGCTGTCTGGCTGTCGAGTCGTTGGTCGCTAATAGGCTGGAGCCCGCTTGGCTGGCGGCTGCGGCTGACTGCTGGCGCGATGCTAGGCGCGGTGATGAGCGCACCGGGGGGGGGCTGGACGCTGCGGCGGTTGAGTTCGGTCCGCCCAAGGATAGTTTCGACTGCGAAAGACGTTGCGACGAAGCAGCGACGCGTGGGCTACGGCGAGTCGGTTGCAAGCCCCCTGCTGTGGGAGCGTGCTGGGGTGCGGGTTGTTTACTGGGCTTGGCCAAGCATGGCAGGCAACGCTTGTTCAACTCGCCAGGATCGAGCTCCGTGTGGGCAGCCTCGTACTCCGCCTGGCAGAGATGGTGCAGGAAGTTGCTGCACCCTTGCGCGCCACAGCGCTCTAGGCTGGGTTGAGGCCCTCCAGGCCTTATCCTGCAGTTGTCTAGATAGGAACAGCGCTGCTCGGTGGGCGTCGCCATGGCGCGATGGCGACAGACGCGGTGGGGCAGTTGAGTGGCGGTGGGCGCAATGTGCCGCAGTGTGCCGCCGCCGCCGAGTGGCTGTAGAGGCCTCTGCGCCCGGAACTGGAACGGTACCGGCTATCGGAACACGCCAACGGCCGGGTTCGGCGTCGGCAACACTGCCGTTATGTAGAGAAGTTTACTATATCGGTATAGTTTGGGGCATTGTGTCCCCCCCCCCCCCCGTTCACTATAGCGGTAAGTTTATTATATTGGTAAGTTTATTATAGGGGTATACTTAGGGATTTTTCCCGGTGTTAAGAATCCGTCCCCCCCCCCCCCCGTTCACAATATCGGTATGTTCACTATATCGGTATTCATTATATCGGTATAGTCACTGTATATGATACGACATGTGACACTACCGGCCTGTACTGGAGACCACCAAATACCATCTTTAACAGCAAATGGCATTTATGGATAGTAAGGATCTTTAAGGATTACAGGTATCCTCTTCCATGATCCTCTTGTCACTCGTCCATGATCCTTTGTTTCGCACATTCCCTGTCCGTCTTGTGACGAGTACAGTCCTGCAATAGTACATTGCAGGACATTGTACAGGTACTCGTTACGGATTCCAATTCGTGCTTTTCCACAGGACGGACGTATACTCGTGGGTACGTCGCTACTGCAATATTGTAATGGTGTTGATGCTACAGTACAACCAGTACCTCCCGGTACGTACAAATATGCATAATTAATCTAACTAGCCAGATGACGCACCAGAACGAGCTCTTCGATGCAGAAGGAGCTGCGTCGTGAAACCCAATGCTAGGCAAGCCGCGTCTCGAGGCAGATGACGACGGTTAGACAGCGCTAACGCCTGACACGTAAGCGTAGCTTGCATGCGTAATTAGTCTGGGCTGAAACCTATTTAAGCCCAGTGCAGTAGAGGGAGGTGACAGAACCTTTTAACAATTCCTTTGTTCACTTACAACATCTAATGCCTAAGTACAGCAGTGAAACATCTTTCATCATTACCTCTCGACAACATCATTTTGCCATCTTGCAACGACAGAACTAGATAGACTAGAAATGATTTGTGCTAGCGTTTAGCTTTCAGAGGCTAACCGCCACACTGGTTTCGGAGCTCTTTGGTCGACGCACGCTTTCGTTGCTCGTTGATTCGCTCGACGTTGCTTGACTGAGTTGAGATGGCTTCTCTAGGACCCGGACATTACGTGGTGTTGGTAATTCACGTTGGAGGAACTAATCCGTCGGACTTGACGTTGGTGTTACAGCGTGAGCCTCGTTTTGGTAAAACTTGGTTCCCCGCTGGCTATGTCTTACCTAACGAAGAGCATGTCGACGCTGCTGTTCGCGAGTTACACGAGGAGACCGGTCTTGTTTTGACACCGGATGATTTGACGCTGTTGAGTGGTGAACATGTTAACATTACGCTACCTCAAGGACGACAGCTTGTCTACGTGTACTCGGCTTCTATTCCTGTCCTGTTTGCTACGAACAACTTACGCACACATGCTCGGGTTGAACAGGCTCTTTTGGCACAGTCGACAGTTAATCCGGATGGCACTTATGTCGTCCCAGAAACCATCAACATTGACGGTCTGACACTTACGCCCGCACAAAAGGGGTTACTTCGTGCTGAGAAGCACAAGAGTGAGTTACTTCACTTTGGTTACGTGACTCAGTGGGAATTCTTTTATCGAGTTGTTGTTTAACATGATGCTCCAGTCCTGCTTGACGACGCGTCTATCCCGAGACAGTTCCACATGTACTCCCGTTTTACAACGGTCGACTCTGGTTCTGTTTGGCTGCTGATTCGCGGACACATCAACCGACTGACTGGTGAAGGGCCTACAGATTTACGAGTGGGAAAGCCGATGCCTACCCACAACTTGGCTGGACTACCTGTGACCCTCACAGAGACCCAGCGAAAGGCTGCAATAAATTCACCGTATCAGAATGGCCAAGTAGCTCATGTACTGGAGCATTGGCTTGAAGCTCAGCCTCAGCGTTTTCTCATGCTTGGGATTTCGCCTGACACGTACGACTCAGTTATCTGGGTTACTTCACAGTTCGATGGACATCTGAATGGGTGGTGGTTGAGCCGGAAAACTCAGCCTCCAATTCCAGCTACGTACGACGAGCTTGTTACGGAGTTAGGCAAGTCAATGTTTCTTCTGAACATCAATGACGATGCAATTAACGCTTTGCTCAGCTTTACGCAGAGTAGCACGATGAATTACGCGGTCTACACTAAGCAGTACAACGACTACTTACGTCGGTCTCGTGAACATCTGACAACTAGTGTACAGTGTGTACGCTTCATTATTGGCCTAGCGAACACTTCGCTCAAGAACCAGGCTAAATCACACCGAGCTCAGAAGGGGTACAAGATTACACTGGTGGAGCTACAAAATTTCCTGAACGACGTCGTTACAGATTCGCCGGAACTCGGTAATACGAAGTCTACTGCTGGTTCATCTTTCCAGCCTACACGCAAGCGTAATTTTGAGGACCCTCTCGACGAGGCCTCTAACATATGGAAGCGTAACAATGGTGGCCGTGGCCGCGGACGCGGACGCGGACGCGGACGTGGTGGAGGCAACAATGGTGGACGTGGTCAAACATCTGGCCGCGAAGATTTTAACACACTCTCAAAGGCAATGACACCTGAGGAACGTCAACGACACATGGACGAAGGACTCTGCTTCAAGTGCCACAAGAAGGGACACCGACTGTTCCAATGCCCGGAGTTCAAGGGCAAGGCACCAATGGAACCTAAGAAGCAATGATGGTGGCAAGGCTGTTCTACAAATTAACTGGAGCAGCCGGCTACATCTACTGTTCATTCTGAGACACTGTTAGCGACAGAGGTCGTTGAAACACCTTCGGCATCTCCATCGACTACAGTCGCGACACCTGTAACACTAGTAGCATGTCGTCGTCGTCAGACTAAGCAGAGACAGAGTCGTAAACCTGTAACCAGACGTTCAATTGACTGGAAACTGGTTGACTCAGTCTTTGACCCTCTGCATGCACGATTCAACTTCACATTGGAGGGATGTGCTGATGATGAAGGTCTTAACTCGCACGGTGACTTACCTCATTGTTCGCCGAGTGACTCGATTCTAGAAAGAGATTTGTCAGGCGAACGGGTGTTCATCAACCCACCCTGGGAGTTAGCTGAGCAGATTGCGCAGCATTTTGAGGATTGTCGTCGAACATCTCCGACATCTACGATAGCTGTATTTGTACTACCGAAATGGGCGAAATTTACTCGAGTGACTAAGCACTGGAAACTCTACCAATGATTCCCAGCGAGGACACAGCTTTTTACTCCTCAATCACTGGAGAACCCAGCGCAACAGGAGGTGGTTGCTCTAGCTCCTTGGCATGTACAGCTGTGGTTAGTCGACGCAGATTGTGCGTTTAACGACTCAATAGAACCTACAACACCTTATCAACCCAACTCGGTACCTGTACCTTCAGACGACGCGGAACCGTCCATCGCTACGCTGCAACAATTTTCTTCGCCAGCTACAGCCCTACTGACTGACCTCACGGAAGCTCGCCCGTTAATTCGAACTGAGCTGATTGTGAAAACTCCTGATGGCGGACACCAAATTTCTGGATTAGTGGACTGCGCTGCGACGCTTGATTTTGTGTCGGAGGACTTTGTACGACGCTTTGCTTTACAGACTCGGAAGTCTGCAAGTAAGACTCCAGTTCGACTCGCTAACGGACAACGAGTGACTTCTACGACAGTCTGTGACGTCACTTTTGAGCTGGCTCGACACGAATTTCACCGGACTTTCAACGTCTTACGTGATTTACGTACAGCTGATTTAATCATGGGTTTACCATTGCTTGATGACGAACATGCCTCTTTACAGTTTGGTACAACCAGAATGTTTACATTAATGGACGGCACAACTGTGGAGACTACGCTCAAGGAACGACGCCCTGAGTGTCTACTATTGTCGTCTACGAAAGTTCAGAAACTCATGCGCAAGACGCGCCGCAGCAAGGGACGTCATGCTGATTTTGACGTCATTGAACTTAAGTCAGCCGCTGAACAACCGACAGACTTTCACGCTGGAGAGGAGCTAACTGCAGACTAACGTGACAACTTCCGGTCGTTACTTTTCGATGACTTCCCGGAGTTACTGCAACCTGTCGACTCTCCACCTGTAAGCCGACAGTGGGAACATCCCATTGAAACTGTTGGCCCAATGCGACGTCAACGCCTGAACAGGTTATCACCTGCAGAGCGCGCTGAGCTAAATCGACAGCTCAAAGACGCGGTGGAGGCTGGTCTGGTCCGTCCCAGCTACAGTGAGTTCGGCTCACCAATTCTCTTTGTGCGGAAGGCTGATGGCTCGCTACGTCTGTGCATTGACTACCGTGGCCTTAACAAGGTTACGCGTAAAGATGCTTACCCACTTCCGCGTGTGGATGATACTCTCGACGAACTTAAAGACGCGAATTACTACACCCACCTCGACCTCGCCTCAGGATTCTGGCAAGTTCGAGTGCGTGACCATGACGTTCACAAGACGGCTTTTCAGACCCCTGATGGCTTAATGGAATGGGTCGCCATGCCGTTTGGCCTGTGCAATGCGCCGGCTACATTTCAACGAATGATGAACGACATTCTTCGCGACTTTTTACATAAGTTCGTGACAGTCTACCTGGATGACGTCTGCATTTACAGTCGAACACTGGAGGAGCACCTGGAGCACCTACGTCTAGTACTGCAGCGATTCAAGGAGGAAGGGCTGAAATTACGCCTTAAGAAATGCTTCTTCGGACTACAACACATGGAGTACCTGGGCTACACTGTGTCAGCCGGTAAAATTTCGGTTTCTACAAAGAAAGTCGAGGCCGTTGCAGACTGGCCAGTGCCCAAGACGCAGAAGGAGGTTCGCAGCTTGGTACAGTTCTGCAACTTCTATGCCAGATTTATACACCACTTTAGCGACCTTACGGCTCCATTAACGGACTTACTGCGGAAGTCCCAACCACAGAAGGTTACGCTGACGCCTGCCTGTTTGGAAGCCTTCGAGACTCTCAAGTTACGGCTCATTTCCGCGCCATGCCTTATCCTTCCGGAGGTCGGCTCGGACGCGACGTTCACCGTGGCTACAGATGCTTCAACAGTGGGGATTGCAGCAGTCCTGTTGCAAGACCAAGGAGGAGGTCTTCAACCAATCTCTTACTGGGCGCGTAAGCTGAATCCAGCTGAGCGTGGTAACACTTACTCTGCGTACGACTTAGAAGCTTTGGCCGTATGCGAAGCTGTTAAGCATTGGAGGTGCTATCTTGAAGGCTGTTCTAAGTTCCTTGTCGTAACAGACCACGAGACATTGCGACATTTGCTCAGGCAACCGAACAACAGGCTTAACAAGCGGCAAGCAAGATACCTGCGGGATTTGCAACCGTTTGTGGGCTCGATGACACTTGCATATCGCAAGGGAGCTCTGAACGAAGCTGTCCCGTTAAGCCGGCGTCCAGACTTCGTACCTCAGGCCACAGTACCCTTATTTTGGGATGGCGAGGTTCCGTCATATCGAGAATTACGACGGAAGTCCCAGCTATTGTTTGAAGACGCATAGTTAAATTCACGGACTGTTGATGTGCTGTAGCTGAGCCCTGAGCTCGCTGATCTCATTCGCGAGGGGTTCTCACAAGATTCGTTTTATGGGGACGGTGGTGAGTGGACAAGAGACAGCCGGATAGAAGCCAAAGACGGGTACTTTTGGCGTCTCAATCGCCTCTGTATTCCACAGAACTCCGAGCTCCGACTGAGATTGATCACAGAGCTGCACGAAAGTTCGCCAGCTGGTCACAGAGGAGTTGCTAGCACTCTTGCTAAAGCACTCGACAGATTCTGGTGGAAACGAATCCGCCAAGACGTGAAAGATTTCTGTGAACGCTGCGTCGTGTGTCGACGAGCGAAGATTCGACCGCAGATGGCTGCGACTCTTTACCCATTGCCTGTTCCACCCACACCGTGGCACACAGTTGGTCTTGACTACCTGACACACTTGCCTGAGAGCAACGGCTTTAACAGTGTGCTGATTGTAGTAGACCATCTAACTCGAATGGCCCATTTTCTGCCATGTACAGAGTCGATTACTGCCGAAGAAACTGCCACTTTGTTTTTACAGGGAGTCTACCGCTTACATGGACTGCCCCGTGTGCTGATCAGCGACCGCGACCCGAAATTTGTCAGCGCTTTCTGGCAGACACTCTGGAGACGCCTCGGAACGCGTCTGAACATGTCTTCCAGCCGACACCCAGAAACAGACGGGTTGACAGAGCGAGTGAACATCACATTTCAGCAGCTTCTTCCTTGCTTCTGTTGCCATGATGGCTCTGATTGGTCGACACTTCTACCGCAAGTGGAGTTTGCGTACAACGCTTCACGTGCACTCGGAATTGAGCACACACCGTTCGAGGCTAACTTTGAATTCTCTCCTGAGGAGCCTCCTGACCTACTGTTCAGCATGCGACCGTCGATTCCAATTTCGCAAGACGCAACAGAACGGTTGAGATTGTTACATGAAGTACACACCTTGGTACGCTCAGTGTTACAGCTACACAAGGACGAGATGCAGGCGCGCACATAACCGTCTACAGCGCCACACTTCGCTAAGGGAGACAAGGTGTCAGTCGTCACAGCAAACCTTTTTCTGCGAGGACAACCAAACCGGAAACTCAGAGACAGACAGCTTGGCCTTTTTCCAGTGGAGGAGCAGATTGGGAAACACAATTACAGATTGAAACTACCAGCGACAGTACGCTTACATCCTGTGTTCCATGTTAACAACTTACGACCCTGTGCTACCACTCCGCTACGACCAGCTGTCCCGGTGACTGTACCTGAAGGAGACGATGAAGAGTTCGACGTCTCGCACATCTCTGCTGTGTGCATCAAGTCGCTACCCGGGCGACGAGGCAAATATCTGCTCGCCATGACACACATCAGTGATGACGACATTCCACCTGTCTGGCACCGGTTGAACGAGGTACACCGGACAATTGCGTTACAAGATTTCATGGAGACGCCCCAATGGCACAATTTTGCCAAGACTCAGGCGTACACTGACTTCATGCACGCTCATCCAGCGCGCATTCCTGAGTCCCAATAACTGCTTCAATAAAGGAGCTTAGACCACGGAGGTCTGCCTCGCGGCGGCCTCACATATCTGTCAAGAGGGGGAGGGTACGAGTGTGACGAGTACAGTCCTGCAACAGTACATTGCAGGACATTGTACATGTACTCGTTACGGATTCCAATTCGTGCTTTTCCACAGGACGGACGTATACTCGTGGGTACGTCGCTACTGCAATATTGTAATGGTGCTGATGCTACAGTACGACCAGTACCTCCCGGTACGTACAGATATGCATAATTAATCTAACTAGCCAGATGACGCACCAGAACGAGCTCTTCGATGCAGAAGGAGCTGCGTCGTGAAACCCAATGCTAGGCAAGCCGCGTCTCGAGGCAGATGACGACGGATAGACAGCGCTAACGCCTGACACGTAAGCGTAGCTTGCATGCGTAATTAGTCTGGGCTGAAACCTATTTAAGCCCAGTGCAGTAGAGGGAGGTGACAGAACCTTTTAACAATTCCTTTGTTCACTTACAACATCTAATGCCTAAGTACAGCAGTGAAACATCTTTCATCATTACGTCTCGACAACATCATTTTGCCATCTTGCAACGACAGAACTAGATAGACTAGAACTGATTTGTGCTAGCGTTTAGCTTTCAGAGGCTAACCGCCACTCTCATCTTTCGCGGATGGTGGCTAAGTTCATCTAAGAACCGGCCTTAAACTGTGTACATGTAAGAGACAAGCAGGGAGGGAAACCCTAACTACCCGGCA
>JAPMLY010002286.1:0-60486 GCA_026401115.1 Tetraselmis chui | reverse complement strand
ACACACACACACACACACACACACACACTCCAATAAACATCCAAACTCACACACCAGCACAAGTTCATACTCTCTCTCTCTCCCCCATCCCCATCTCCCAGCAAGGCCGTAGTTACAGTGTTACAGGAGCAGAAGATTTGGCTAATGAGGCAGCAGCAGCAGCAGCACACCTTCGCTCTGATAATCTCCCTCAAGCTTTGGTTCTTTTCGGTCTTGTCGTGCTTGAGGTAAGCCTGAAAGTATCCAAACGCCTTGACGTACAGATCGTACGCCTTCTCATAGTTCTCAGCCTGGTCCTCCTGCACCGCACTCGTCACAAACTCTGCAGGCCGGGCAGCCTTGAAATCAGCCCCTTGAGATAACTTGCATAAGCTTGCATGACGTCATCACTTTATTTCTCCCACAACGAGTACCATACACTTGCCTCTTTGACCATGCACACACGCACACGCACGCACACACACACACACACACACACACACACACACACACACACACACACACACGCACACACACACACACACACACACACACGCGCGCGCGCGCGCGCACACAGAATTACATAAACACGAAGATAAATACTCACACCTGGCTCAACTGCCTAGGATTACGGGTGCTGCGCCCCAAAAGACCCTCGCCAACATTCGACAGCTTTACAGGCAAACACTTGGTACGGTATCCGACGAGCAAAACGCTCCACCTACGTATACCCCGCACCATAAGAGCCCCCCCCCCCCTCTAGACCCGGTTACCCACCGCGACGACTCCCTCAAAATACCGCACAGCTATTTTGTTCGCAGCCGTAGCGCCCGTATGCCGAGGAGTCTGTGACAAGTCGAGAGTGGAAAACAAGCGCCACACCTATCGCTTTGATCCTGAACTCGTTATTCATAGTGGCCAGAAGCGGCGTGAAGCGTAGATGCCGGGCGACGGAGGCGATCAGCAACAGTCCCAGCGCAGTGCCGTGGTCGGCAGCGGCTGCTGCGGAGGTCGGAAGCCGCAGGGTTGCTGGGCCGCGGCAGTACGGAAGAGACCCCTGGGACGCCGTACTAATAGCGAGCACGTAGTTTGCCTGTACAGTGTTTTTGGTGATTTCTTGGACACTGGCGAGTCCCGGCCCGTTCCTGTATAACCCCGCGGCTGGCGGGAATGAAGCTGATGGGGCGGACTGAGCACGACGGCACCTGACGCCGAGCCAGGGCGCGCTGCTGCTGCAGGCGACAGATCCGGTCGCGTATACGGTATAATCCGGTATCGCAAGACCAAAGTTGTCCTACGCGCAATATATACAAATAAAAGAATTAATCTTCTGAAGTGGCTCCTGATATTAATATCGTCTTGTAATCGTTTTTGGAGTTGGAATGTTAGTTGCGACTAGTAATAGTACAGGTACCTGTACTTGTGACTTTTGGTTACAAGAAAAACTAGATGAGCACGGACAGGGAAAGTGGGAGGGGAAACAAAAGGGCAAGAGTGACAAGAGGATCACGGAATCCAAAGCACGGCAAAAGGAAAGCACTACATTGTGCACAAACCTAGCAGATTGAACTCAGGAAACTCCTAGGCCGCGCCGAGAATGCAACACGTGGAGGCGACAAGCGGCGTATCACGCGCCGCTCGAGGAAACACGAGGACGCTTGCGGCCCATGGCGCGGGTGAAGAGCGCCGTAGCAGGAGAAGGCATCCCGGCCGAGGAAGAAGCGGCCTCGACGCCGTCCGCAGCCGCGGACAAACCGCGCAAGACGTTGTCCGCGTGAGTAACATGGACGGCGAGAGAGACCTTTCGACACAAGGAGGCCAACAACTTGCCCACATGCATCCCTTTAGATGCGGCTGCCTGCTTGGCTAGCTCCGTCAAGAAAGCCGTGGCGTGGCCGCCGAGAGTACCAAATTCCGTGACAGCAAAGGGAATGAAACGGATGTCGGGCCGACTCCTCACCCCTTCGGAGTACTTCTCGAACTTGGTCTTCTCAGCACGGCGGAGAGCGACTTCGGGTGACGGGGGGCTAGAAACGCCGAACAAACCGGAAACCACGGCATCAAGGGCAAGTTTTGAGCCTCGGATGCCGTGATAGTGCAAGACACCCACATCCGCGGGGAGACCGTCGTTGCCGTTGGGGAGTTGAACTAACATCGTGGGATCTGTGAGAACCTCGACGCCAACCCCGAGTGCGCCACGAACCTCGGAGATAATTTCCGCAAGGGCCGTCACTAACCAAGAGTGAGCGGTGTGGACCGAAGCATCTCCGCCGCATCGAGCCAAATGGTCCGCGAAAGCAGTGGCCCACGCATCGTCCGACATGTCTACACCCGCCGACGAGAACGCACCCCGCATAGCTTGAACCGAGAGATGGCAGGAAGCACAAGCAGTGGGGGAGCGTAGAGTAGAGAGGATGCAGGATGAGGGTAGGCCGAAGATGCGACAGACCGCGACGCGGAAAACTGCGTCGTAGTGCTCAAGGAACTTGTCACGGAGCTCGCCCAAGCGACCGGAAGTAGGCGGGTCCGAAGCCAAAAACGCAAGGGCGCCGTGGCCGAGACGAGATACAAAACGCCTAGACTCCGGCCGAGCGCGGTTGGAAAACGTGGGAGCGAGCTTCGCGAAGCGAAACAAGTTTACGCGCTCACTGATGTCCGCTTGTAGCTTTGGAAAGATGTCCGTGGCAAACGCCGAAAGGGGTACGAGCGAGGGTAGGCCATCAAGGGACCGAGAAGTTTTCTCGTTGTTTGATCGTGCTTCAGCTACGCAGCCTGCGCGAGCCACCGTTGGACGTTGCGGGGGGAGCATCGCTAAGATTGTGGTTATCAAGGGTTCAAACTCGGCGAGAGCGTGAGAACCGCGCGCAACATCTAAGCGCGCCCACGACGAAGCGAGTTCTAACGACCACATGGGTGCGTTGTCGCCGTCGTCTCCGTCCGGTGTGCCGGGCCTTCGGGACACCGCTGTGGTCATAGCAGTCGCTAACCGTCCATACATGGTCGGCTCCATCGGAACATCGTCTTGGGAGTCCCCGCGCACGCGAGCATCTTGTGTTGTAAGGAAACGGATAGCTGAGCCCACTGCCAAACCGGCCGCTCCGACATGGGCCGCGTCCGCCAAGGCAGCCAAGTCTGTTAGCACTAGCATCCCGTTGCATAGTACCTATGTACAAGGTAGCTATTTGTCATTCTAGTACTTAGTGTTATGCTATTAGCGGTACTCTATTCCCTATTAGTGGCGGTCGGCCGGCCTTGCCGGTGCCTTCGCCGGCCGCCATCTCTCTCCACACACTTCTCTAGTCACCACAGCCGGCCCCCCTTGTGGGGCCGGCACGACCTCCGTGTAACTATCCGTTCCCAACTCTAACAGGTTATGGGCCCTCCACCAAGTTACACTAGAGAAGAGCGTGTGTAAAGCGCTCGGCGCCACGCTAGTCCTATCTACTCCCACGTAAAAAAGAGTAGAGCGTGTGTAAAGCGCTCGGCGCCACGCTAGTAATTCATCGTCCCACCGACCCCACGCTTCGCCTTCGAGCTGGTTGTCCGCGACTGTCCTACCATCTCCCACGCAAAAAGAAGAAGAGCGTGTGTAAAGCGCCCGGCGCCACGTTCGCCCCACCCAACTTTCAGTCTCACCTAGCCTTTCAGTACTTTAATTAGTACTGTTATTGTTTTTTCCCGAGGCAATGCCGCAACGCTCACCTTACTTAGCGAGGAGCTTAACTTTCCCACGGCGAGAAAGGGGGAGTCAACACGAGCGCCCGTCTATGTTTTTTGCGTGCCTACACGCTCCTAACGGCCTTGTTGGCTGTGCTTCTTCCTCGCCGGTCGCTCTCATGCGTCGGCTAATTCTCCCGTGGTCAGTTTTTCCCGCTACATGTCAGAATAGTACATTACACAGTACATTCGGAACTGCTTCATATCGGCAACTCGCCGGTAGAGGCACGTTCTTGTGAGCGCATGTCGCTACACCTACCCGGCCGGAGACACACGCTAAAAGCACTACACCTTCTACCAAGATGACACCTTCCTCAACGCAAGCTAGGACGACGTCAAGACCTCGGCTACCTTGAGGGGGGGTGTTAGCACTAGCATCCCGTTGCATAGTACTTATGTACAAGGTAGCTATTTGTCATTCTAGTACTTAGTGTTATGCTATTAGCGGTACTCTATTCCCTATTAGTGGCGGTCGGCCGGCCTTGCCGGTGCCTTCGCCGGCCGCCATCTCTCTCCACACACTTCTCTAGTCACCACAGCCGGCCCCCCTTGTGGGGCCGGCACGACCTCCGTGTAACTATCCGTTCCCAACTCTAACAAAGTCCCCCACCCCCATGCCTCTGAAACGTATAGGAAGAGACATCTCGGAGCGAGTGTTGCGGGGTAGGCTAGCTGCGGGAAGGCCCAATATCTCAGCCGCCACATCTAGGGTGGCATTGTCAGCGCGCTCGAGGAAGGTCACGACGGTGTCGCCGTAGCCCTCGCCCCTGCCAAGACCTCGGGGGATTGTACGGGTAAAGTGTCCGAAGCGGCGGTTGCAATGTTGATGGATACGAAGCGCAGTGTGAGAGTGCCGGTGAGCCGCTAGACCCCTTACACGCTCGCCGTAGGCCTCATACTTACTTAAGGCCGTTTCAAACACGTCTCGAGCAAAATACGATGTACCGAATGGCCCTCCCAATACTTTCGTCCCTTCCGTGGAGACGTTTACTCCCCGCATGATGTGGCCGTTGGGTAAGTTGTCGAAAGCATCACCGACACCCAAAGGGGAATACAAGCAGTTTTTTGCGGATGGTTACTGTGAGGCCGACGCTAGCATACGCCTCCGGCATAGCGTCGCCAATAGCCACGAGAGACGGAGGGGGTCCCAAGAAGTGAACATCGTCAGAATAACCGCAGACAACGGATTCGTTCGGGGCAATCGCAGCCAATTGCTTGTATACCCTAGAGGCAACAATTGCGAAGAACATGGCCCCGAGGACGCAACCTTGATGGACTCCACGGGTACTCGGAATGCGCATGGCCGGGCCGTGAGCATTTGATGAGTCGTAAACGTACAAGGTAGATGGACGGCCATACAACATAGTAGCGACGCGGAGCAACGGTCGAAGCGTGGGATTTGCTGACAACTCCTCAAACAAGGGACGCCGCAGGAACTCGTTGAACGCGTTGGATGCGTCGCCTTGCATGTCCGCCCAGTCCGGTGAAGCGTCAAGCGCAGCTCGAACCATGAATTGTACGATCTCAACCCCGCCGCGAACGCCGACGCCAAATTGGTGCCGAGCAGCCAACCATTGAGACACTTCGTCACCAATTACGGCGAGAAGCGCGCGATTCGCGAAACGAACTAAAACGGAGCCAATTCCAATCGGGCGCAACGTCCCCTTTTGGTCGCGAAGTTCTTGCTCTTGTGCGCGTCGTTGTTCGGGATCGAGCTTGTCTAGCGGGATAAGTGTGGCAGAGGCAAGGAATGAAGCAACGCCGGGTAGAACCTCTGCATTCACGATGGCTTCGGCTAAACCGGTGAGAGTGCAAGGGGAACCCAACGCGCGAAGAGTTTCAAACCTCCAACCGTCGACGTGAGGACTAGATTTTCGAGGGCATCTAGCAACGACCTCCATAATATCGACTTCCGAAGCGCGGAGTTTGATACGAGGGAGGGAGAAGGGATCCGGCAACACGTCCGCGAGGTCGTCATCGTCTTGTGGGTGCAACCGTGATAATTCCTCGTGCACCCCACGACCACTTGCAACGGGGTTGGAGCTTAGGGCCTCCATAGCACGGCGGTACTCCCCAACCGCAGCTAGACTAGCCGCCCGGTTGGCGACCTTGGCCGAGACGCCGTTATGAAAGGGTTGCGAAGGGGAGATGGGGTCGGTACCGGCCCTCGAAAGTGAGGTAGGTGGCGGTGCCCGCCCATTGGTAAGGGATGCGTGGGCGCGAGCGGCGGAAAACAATGTATCAAGATCTCCTTACGCCCAATGGGCTAAGCGGTTGTCACGGTAATCGGCGACCGGGTCAGGGGGCAGATGCCCCGCAGAAGTGAAATCAGCCATGGGGCACAAAACTAAGCGCGGGAATAAAAGCAACGCCGCCCAAGCCGCTTCCGCGGAAGCCACTTGGGTGGCCCTGCCGCGGAAAGACAAAACGCAACCGACAAGCTCCTCGAAGACCGGCTTGACGAGGCATACCACCGAAGGGGGGACGCCGTTCGAGGACGTACTAGATCGGAAAGAAAGGATGAGGTAGGACTCGAAGAAGGCTTTAGAGTTCTCCCCGCCAGTGGCCCCATGATCAAGGCACCATTGGACGGCGGGGGGCAAGGTCTGGGGATGCGGCGGGGACGGCCGACCACGCGGGAGCGAAGCACCGCATGCCGGCTGTTGGGATGGCGTAGTATTGCGGTGAGAGCAGGAATGTAGGTGTCTACTAAGGCCACCGCTCCGAAAGTATCGTCCGCAAAAGTGCAGAGCGCGACAAGGTGGCGATCGGCATCCACAACTGGGCAATTGTCGGGCACAAAAGTGCACGTTGTCGCGGGGGAGTTTAGATGGGCGCATAGCGCTTGAAGGGTCGGGAACGACGCGGAGCAACTAACGCACCTCAAAGGAGCGGAAGGTAAAAAACGAGACGGTGTATGTCCAGGTCGTAAGGCATGCGAAGGCGCTTGAGCGTTAGTAGGTTATGATGTCGGAAGGTCACCCGGAGCGGGGGCCATAGGGCACGACCTTGCCCCGCCGCCGGGCGACCGGCCTAGAGGTGGCGGTGGAGGACGCCGATGACTATGTCCCGGCCGGGTCGCCGCGGCGGACATCCGGGGTGGCAGGTGTGTCGCGTCCTAATATAAGTAGAACACGCGGGGTCGAAGAAAGGGGGGGGGGGGGGGGGGGGGGGGTATGTGGCTTGGACTATACCGGAAGTCGCCCGGGGTGGCGCGGTGGCGTGCCTTGGAGGAAAGATTCGCCGCCGACGTGGTGGGCTCCTCGATGCCGGTCCGTCGCGCCTCTAACCTCGCGTTGCTTGTAGTGGGGAGCCTTGGAGCCCGCGATGGAGATGCCCAAGAAAAGAGCAAAGAAGCTATTTGGTACCCGTGTACCGACCACCGCAAGAGTCGGAAGGCAACTCCGTCGTACAACGCCGTATCGTAGCGGGGCGCCAAGCGATAAAGGATGACCTTGCAAATAGCGGGCTCCGAGTACGGGTAGCGATTAGAATGAACTTAGAGCAGTACTGAAGTTGTAGTACCCGTACAGTGATAGCGATGACGCGTGCCGATGCCTTGAGCCTTGCTGAAAGGGATGGCCACGCGCGGGCGAAAGTTGTAGCGCGTGGCCATCCCTTTCAGAGAGAGTTGGAGAAAAGGGCGGTATGGTCACATTTTCGTGAGCGACGCAGTCGCGAGCGGAAATGTGTCCATTCCGCTCTTTTTTTCAATTCTCTCTCTCCGGTAAACGGCGGAGCCGTTTAACGGAGCCATCACCTCGAGGACTGGGGTAAGCTCCAACCAACCGGTGAGCCGACCGACGTAGTCGGCCGGCTGGTTCTGCTCTCACCCGAGCTTCGAGCGATCACACATCTGTCCTCTCATCGGGGTGGTTATGGTCACATTTTTGCTCGACCGAGTTCTGCGGATAGACTCTAGAAAAAACAAACACCCGGCTGGTGTCGAGCTCTCAATTTTGCTCGACCGAGTTCTGCGGGGTAGGGCCAGCCGTTATGGTCACATTTTTGCTGCGTTTGACTCGAAAAATAAAATCACCGGTTAGATTAAAAGAATGAGCTATACCACCATCAAGGACGTCAAACGGCGGATCCGGGAGCTAGGAGCCTTTCCGGCTGAGAATCAAAGTGAGCTCATGGAACTCTGCGGGGCGCACCCCAAGTCCGTCGGTGCTTCCGGCGTGGTTCGTAATTGGGACTCGCGTGATTTCGGGCTGATGTTCACGTACGACGGAGCTCCCCCCTTGACATTTTCAATGGAGACCGCGGCACGTTACTACCTAGGTAAGCCCTTACCAGACAGCAGACGCTCCGCCCTTTTGAACGCCCTGCGGATGGAGATAAATGATCAGATCTGCGCCTTCCGAAACGCCTCGGGGTTCCGGGGCCGATCAGACTTCCACGTTGATCACGAAATAAAGTTTAGAGACCTAGCAGCCGAGTGGATCGCAACCGGGAAGTCGTGTGAGACGGAGTGGGTTTATGATGAGTTTTTTAAGCACATGCAGCCGTTTCTCCGCGATCGCTCCGCTGCCGCAGACTGGAAGAAATTCCACGCTAGTAAAGCGAAGCTCAGGATGCTTACGGCCGAGGAGAACATACGTTTAAGATAGGTGCGTTTTATTTAGAATTTTTAAAGTCTGGGTAAGAGTTAAAAGGTCATGGTACGAGTAGTTACGGATGCCCAGCGTGAGCGCAAGCGTGAAACCGACCGCCTTTACCGGGAGGCGAACCGGGAAAAATACAGGGAATATAATAGGGTCTACAATGAACGCCACCCGGAGACCAAAGCCGCTAGCCGTTCAAAGTTCTGTGAAAAGAACCCTAACTACGCCAAGGAATACTCCAAGGAATACTACCGCCGTAAAATTGAGGCTACAGGTCGATCCGTACGCCCGACACGTGGTAGGCCGAGAAAATCTGAAAAAATTCAGGCGCCAGTAGCCAATGAAGAATAATGTACAGGTAGTCGACAAGATTACAAAAATTCTGGATCCCGGGGGCTTGGTGCGTTTAAACGCGCTCGTTCGACAGATGAAAATAAAATCTGGGGGTATATTATATCCTCTTCAATCAACCGACCAAAATGTCAATCCGCGTCCCCTCTGTGTCCGAGCTCCCGACCGAGGCCTACTACCGCAGCGTGTACCAGACCGCGATGAATAATGCTGTGAGCCAAGTACCACAACTTCGTATTCCCAACCGCTACCCACCGGCTCTCCGCGCCGCAAACGAGAGGCGTAGGGCCGAGGCTCAAGCAAGACGTGAAAATGCAACGTTGACACCCTCCGGTCGCGTATCTCGTGCCCGTCTCACACCCGAGCAAAGGGTTGCAAGGCGTCGGGAAATTATGCGCCGCAATGCGTTATTTCGCGGGCCACTGGGTGATATTGTGTCCACCGACGTCGAGGAAACACAAGCGCGCCCCGTGTTCACACCTGTGGAGCGTGACAATCGCAAGCGGGTGGCGGTGGGGACGAGGAAAATTGCCGCGGTTCGCGAGCGTATCCGCGAGGTGAGAAGGATGAATGCTAGGCCGACGTCAGTTCGTCGTGTGACTCCTGCGAAATTTCCTAGCGTCCGCAGCTCCTATATCAAGGGAGAGGGTACCGACTCTGTTAAAAACGGGTTGAGGGCTGAAATATACCGACAATACGCTGAGCACCAGTAAAGCAGGGGAGGAGGGTTCATTTAAAATGTGGCTGTCTCTTAGAGCGGATTTTAAAAAAACAGAGGTGGATGAAAATGGGGAAATATCTGAAATTTCAAGAGAGGCGTTTAAAAACAAGAGCTTCAACGTCATAAGTTCGGAACAGTTGAAAGGATTGATTGAAGAAGTCATGGATTTCATAGAAATACCGAAGAATACGGTATCGGTGAAGGCTCAGGGTTTGAAATGGGTTCAGAAGGTGTGACAGGAGCCTCGGTTTCTTCCAACGGTTACAAAACTCGGACCGGGCGTGCTCACGTTGAGCTTCCAGCGCCTTTCAACAGCTCAGCATGCGGCCTGCTAAATATCCGCAATACAGATGACAATTGCTTCAAGTACTGCATAGCGGCAGCCACCAATCCACCAAAGAACAACGCCTCCAGGGTCGACTACTACATCTCGAAAAAGAATCAAGATAAGTTGTACGGGGGGTTCGACTGGACCGGTGTGTCGTTTCCGGCCAGCTTGAAAGATGTGCGCCGCTTCGAGAGCAACAACCCGGGCGTGGCCATATCTTGCTTCAGCCTCGACGATGAAAATCGCAAGGTTCACCCCCTATCCCTCTCCAAAGTCATGTTTGACGACAATACGTCGTCAAATAAGACCATCAACCTTCTCTTCTACAAAGAGCATTGGGTTCTCATTTCCAGCCTCGATCGCCTGCTGAACTCCGGTAACAAGGACCAGCGCCACTACTGCCCCCGGTGCTTGCATGGGTTCAAGAGTAAGGACAAGCGAGAGGACCACATGACCCACTGCGCGGCGTTCAAACCCATGCGGGTATCGGTGCCAAAGCCCGACAAGGACGGGAAAGCCCCCACCCTGAGCTTCAAGGCCGAGCACAAGAAGACGCAGATCCCCATCGTGATCTACGCCGACTCCGAGGCTATCAACCACGAGATTCACGAAGTGACACCCAGTAAGAAGACCGTGCGCAGCACCGAGCACCGCTGTGTGTCTATCCGAGCCCGTGTAGAGTCCAAGGTGTCCGGCTTCGACAGCTTCACGTTCCAGTGCACCGGCGACGATGCCGCCGACCAGTTTGTGCGGGAGTTGTACGAGCTCCGGCCAGAGCTGACCAAGGAATTCACAAAAAACATTCCGATGAAGATGACCCCGAAGGACGAGAAAGCCCACGCCGAGGCCGACGTTTGTTGTGAGTGCAAGAAGAGGTTTGGGACATGCAGGAATAAGCTCAAGGTCCGCCACCACGACCACAAGACCGGGGACTACATTGGCGCCGCCCACGCTGACTGCAACCTCCGCATGGGGATTCGCAAGGTGGAGATTCCGGTATTTTTCCACAACGGCAAGGGCTACGACAACCACTTCATCATCCAAGCCATTTCCCGCCTGGAAGACATCGAGAACGTGAAGCTTTCGGTGATTCCGGACAACAGCGAGAAGTACAAGATGGTGAACTTCCGCGGCTATAGGTTCCTCGACAGCATCTCGTTCCTGAACTCGGGGCTGGGTACACTATCCAACAACCTGATTGGGGACGATCCGAAGAATGCACCGCGCTTTTACAAGGCCTTCAGCCAGAAAGGACTGAGTGAGGACGAGCTCATTCGTGTGACCCGCAAGGGCGTGTTTCCCTACAAGTGGTTCGACTCGGTGGCTAAGCTGGATCACACCGTGCTGCCGTCCCAAGAGGAGTTTTTTAACGACCTGTCAGGTGAGCAGTGCTCGGATGAAGAATACGCCCAAGCTAAGTGGGTGTGGGAGCGTTTCGGCTGCACAACTTTCTGCGACTATCACGACTTGTACTTGGAGGCCGACGTGCTGCTCTTGGCTGACGTGTTCGAGGCATTCCGCGACTTGTGCATGAACCAGTATGGGCTCGACCCGGCGCACTACATCACCCTTCCCGGTATGTGCATCGACGGTGCTGTTATCGAAGCCGCGAAGAAAAACATCAAGGTCGAGCTGATCCACACGGACCCCGACAAGTATACATTTTTCGAGCGTGGAATTCGTGGTGGTGTGTCTGTGGTTTCGCACCGATACGCGAAGGCTAACAACCCGAAAATTGAGGGCTATGATTCAAGCAAGCCAAATAGCAGCATAATGTATCTCGATGCCAACAATCTATATGGCTGGGCCATGATGCAGTACCTCCCCTGCGGCGACTTCAAGTGGAGCAACATAACGTTGGAGCAGGTGCTGGAAGGGCAATGGGACACCAACAAGGGCTGCTCGGTGGAGGTTGATATTGAATACCCGCAGGAGCTCCACGACAACCACAACGACCTTCCGCTTGCACCCGAGAGGGTTACACTAGGGCACGACGACGCGAGCGAGCACGCACAAAAGCTGACTGGGGACGCGTCCACTTCATGCGAGAAGCTCGCCGGTCACTTCCGCCCGCACCTGAATTACGTGTGCGACGCTCGCCTACTTCAGTACTATGTCAGCAAGGGTCTACGGGTCACCAAATTGCACCGCGCCATGACGTACGCGCAAGCCCAAACGCTCAAGCCGTGGATCGAGAAAAACACCAACCTGAGGGCGCAAGCGAAAAACGCCTTCGAAAAGGATTTTTTCAAACTCTGCAACAACAGTGTTTTCGGAAAAACCAACAGCTTCCCAATCAAAGAGTTTGTTGGCCTCAAGTCGAAGATGTACTGCTTCACGGTGGGGAACACAACCAAGCGCACGGCTAAGGGTATTAAGAAAGCGGTCGCCAAGCGCGAGCTCAAGCTCCAGCAGTACAAGGAGGCGCTCGGCGGCAAAGCGTGCACGGTGAAGCAGACGATGATCCAGTCGCGGAACCATCGGATATGCACGGTGTCCGCGACAAAGAACGCCTTGAGCGGGTACGACGATAAGAGGTACATATGCAGCGACGGAGTGACCACACGGGCCCATGGTCACTACCTAAACAGCAGCGTCGGCGTTCATGGCGCGTAGGCGTGCTGCTCTTCGGGCTTGAGTAAGCTCTGCGGTCTTGAGTTGACCGAGACCATCCTTAGTCACGCCGGGCTTTGGAAGCACGCGGCGCCCCCGCTCATCTTTGATGAATTTCCGAAGGTATTCAGCACGTTTCCGGTTCAACACTTTCCGAGCCTCAGCCAACTTCTCCATGAGCGCCGGAACGTTCAACTGCCCCACGGGCTTGTTGTGAGCGCCCAACAGTCCCGAAATGTTGGTCACGCCAAGCAAAGAGTTGTCGATTTTAGCGTTGAATGGTCGAGGTCCAGCGCCCGAAATGAAGTCTTTAATTACGCTGAGGCGGACCAAATCCTCCCGCACACTCGCGTCGATGGCGTTTGATGCTTCAAGGCCATGACCATGATCCACTCGCCCCAGCACCTCCTCCGTTTCGTATTCATCGAACCGGAAGTCAGTACCGTGACGTAGGCCAGCACCGAGCATCAAGCGTACTAGCTCAATAAGCCCGTTAGCACTTCTTGCGCGCCGCGCGCCGTCGGATACCCTAACATTATTTCGAACGTTCGCTGAGTCACGTCGGTGTCCAATGTAAACCATCGGGGCTAGGAGGGCAACGGTTGGGTTGGTTGTGACAAGATCGTGGGCTGCTTGTGAGAGCATGTCAACCCGCACTTTGTACACGGTGACCCACAGCCATTCGGGCAGCCTGGTATTGGCTGGCTTTTTTAGGAGAAACTGAATTTTGGTGTCCGCGCCGGCGGCTAGCTCGTGAGACTCTCGTATTGCCCGGTTGGTTCGACGTGGCAGTGATCGTCGGCCAAGTGATAAATATTGATCGAAGCGTCGGTCCGCCATGCCGGGGTCCTCTGCGCGGTTGGCGAATTTGGCCTCCCACACGGTTCGTAAGGCATCTTGGGTGTCGGAATCTCCTTGGTCGTACTCTTCTGCGAATACCCGTACGGGATCCTCAGCGGCCTCGATCCGTCCACGGATCCGCGCCAAACGGATATTATTTTGCGTGGCCTGCATTTAGATTTAATGTACATAAAATGTCATGCCGGCATGACAAAACTAGTAGTTACATCGAATCCGTGAAGCTTTGATATATTCCGTTATAGACATACGCAATTCTAGAAGCCACCGTAAAAGTCTTAGAAGCCACCGTGACACGTAGCGTCACCTTAACATTCAGTGTTTCATCAAGAGCACTTGTTGTCATGGCATATGCTGGGAACGATTCGGTGACGGTCAATGCAGTACCGGTCAAATCAAATCCGAGCGATGTGGTACTTTGGCCACTCAAAAACCTAACACCATTAGTTTTTCTACAAGAGAAGGTTATCCGAACATCAGTAATTAAGTCCGTGTTATTCTGGAGCGAGGCTGGAAATGTAAAATATAATGGCCTCTCCTGCCCAACCGATAATGTTTTTGAGTTGCTAGTCTCGTTGTATGTGACCCTGAACGGGATTTTCTCCTCACTCATCTCGGCTACTAGGAATGTGACAATTTGGCCCGCTTGTGTCGATAAAACACCGATTTCCGTTAGAATTTCGGTGCTCAATGTGTTGACGGCGTTATCAGCGTAATTTCGGGTGGCCGCGTCCTTGGCGTTCACGATCGAACGGGTGGCTGCATCTGTGTCGTCCACGTATTTCTTGTTAGCTGCATCCTTGTCGGCTGTCGGCGCAGCAACGTTTATGATTTTATTCAACTGCATGTCGGCAAAGTCCCTGACTGACGGCTTGGATACTTGGCATGAACCGCCGTTCATCATCGAGATATATTTTACAAAAAGCCATTTCCATGGTGAAACTAATGACCCCAAAGTATATTCTTCTGCTTGGTTTGGAATGAGATCACCACATTTGAAATTATTATTTCCCACGGTCACCGTATCCGTCGTGCCGCCTAGACTGATGTAGTTCGTCCACGTAGGCCGCCCCTGGAGGTCCCACCACGTCACCGTCGACCCCGGTGCGTTTTCTTCCACATAAGTCCTCATATACTCATGCGTCACCGCCTCATCGTCGTAGTATGGCGGCTCCCCCGACAGCCGCACGCGTTGTAAGTAGCCGAACCGGAAGCGCCTCAAGTCTTGCCCGAGGTTGTAAGTCACATCGGCAGCGGGCGTGATAGAGTCATTAACAACAATGTCAAAATTTGAGGGTACTTGTGGATCCATATACTGCCCAATATCCTCATAGGAAAACTTGTCCACCCACGTTGGTTTATCAGTGATCCCAGTGAAGGACGTGGTTCCAGGCGGGCCGGTTGGACCTTGAGCGCCGGCATTACCTGGGTCACCCTTGGGGCCTGGTGGGCCGACATTTCCGGGGTCGCCTTTGGCGCCGTTGTTGCCGGGGTCGCCCTTGGGGCCTGGTGGGCCGACATTGCCGGGGTCGCCTTTGGCGCCGTTGTTGCCGGGGTCACCCTTGGGGCCTGGTGGGCCGACATTGCCGGGGTCGCCTTTGGCGCCGTTGTTGCCGGGGTCACCCTTGGGGCCTGGTGGTCCGTCATTTCCAGGGTCACCCTTGGGGCCTGGTGGGCCGACATTGCCGGGGTCGCCTTTGGCACCGTTGTTGCCGGGGTCACCCTTGGGGCCTGGTGGTCCGTCATTTCCAGGGTCACCCTTGGGGCCTGGTGGGCCGACATTGCCGGGGTCGCCTTTAGCACCGTTGTTACCAGGGTCGCCCTTGGGGCCTGGTGGACCGTCATCTCCGGCGTCGCCTTTATCGCCTTTAGCACCGTTGTTACCAGGGTCGCCCTTGGGGCCTGGTGGACCGTCATCTCCGGCGTCGCCTTTATCGCCTTTAGCACCGTTGTTACCAGGGTCGCCCTTGGGGCCTGGTGGACCGTCATCTCCGGCGTCGCCTTTATCGCCTTTAGCACCGTTGTTACCAGGGTCGCCCTTGGGGCCTGGTGGACCGTCATCTCCGGCGTCGCCTTTATCGCCTTTAGCACCGTTGTTACCAGGGTCGCCCTTGGGGCCTGGTGGACCGTCATCTCCGGCGTCGCCTTTATCGCCTTTAGCACCGTTGTTACCAGGGTCGCCCTTGGGGCCTGGTGGACCGTCATCTCCGGCGTCGCCTTTATCGCCTTTAGCACCGTTGTTACCAGGGTCGCCCTTGGGGCCTGGTGGGCCTACATTTCCTGGGTCGCCTTTGTCGCCTTTGGCACCGTCATTTCCATGGTCACCCTTGGGGCCTGGTGGGCCGTCATTGCCGGGGTCGCCCTTGGGTCCTGGTTGGCCGTCATTACCGGGGTCGCCTTTGGCGCCGTTGTTGCCGGGGTCGCCCTTGGGTCCTGGTGGGCCGACATTGCCAGGGTCGCCCTTGGGGCCTGGTGGACCGTCATCTCCGGCGTCGCCTTTGTCGCCTTTAGCACCGTTGTTGCCGGGGTCGCCTTTGGGGCCTGGTGGACCGTCATTGCCTGGGTCGCCCTTGGGGCCTGGGTCACCCTTGGGGCCGGCTGGACCTGGTTCAATCCCCGAATCCCCTTCTAACAGCGCCCTACGTGGTGTGCCGGAGGCGTCGAGCCCGTACAAGTCCGTAAAATAGGCTTTGGAAAAAGGTCTCGATGTCGATCCTATATCCACCTGCGTTTCAGCCTTTGGGGTAATGGTAGAGCTCACGCTTTGGTCCCCGTCGAGAAGTGCCCGGCGAGAGAAACCTTCCGAGTTTTGGGCGAATAGATTCTTGGCGTATACGTCATGGAAGTGTCCGGCTTGCCACGGTTTTGTATACGTCCCAATCGTGTCCCCACCGTTGTCCGTGTCATTCGGTACGAGATTGGCGTACACCGTGATGTCATCGGTATCAGAGCGTGAGGACTTGAGCATGTTTGCATTGATGCTGTCATTCACGGTGATGTCGGTTGTGTAGATGGTCCACCACGGGAAGTCTAACGCCCCAAAATCACGTTTGTTGTGGTCGACGCCGATCAGCCCGTCTCCCTCGATTTTCAGGTGCTGCACGAGATTCGATCCGGCGTCTATATCACTCCTCAATTCGCCCAAGGTGTTGCTCAAGCTCGCGCCATCCAATTTAACGTCCTCAATGAATACAGTCTTCCACTCATGCGTTTCGCTGCCAAGGGAATGAATCGCTCCCACGATCGCCGCCGTCGTCGGTAAGAGTGACGCGCCAACGGTGATGTCGGTGTCAAAACCAATAGCGGTGATATTGTCGGTGCGGATGTTTGCCGCGCTGAACTCGTTGGAAAACGTAGCTACCGTGTCAGTGAGCGCCGTCAGGTCTGTCGTGACTCCCTCAATGTCCGTGTCGTGCCTGTCATTTTCCGTCTCCTCCAGCGTCACCCGGGCCGCTAGCTCGCGGTACAGGGATTCTATTTGGGATAGGTCCACCTCCACCGCCCGGCGGCCATTCAGCTGTAGCGGCGCCGATGCTTTCCGTGACTGATTCATTGTTAATCTTAGCAAAAGCTATTTTTAGCGTGGCCGTGAAACGCCCGCCGTTGAGGTCCAAAGTTCGGCCGTCGTCGTCGCTTAGCCGGATGCTCACGTAGCTTAGGTAGCGGTTGGCCACGTCCACGAACGCGTCGGAGCTGTAGTGGTCAATTTCATTGAACTGTGCCGAGCTTGGGATCTTTGCTAGGATATCGCCCACGCGCCGAGTCCGGGGGTCGCGGTTTTGAGTTAGGAGGTTGCTATGCACAAACACCGAGCTGGTGCGCGTCAAGTCCACGATACGGCTGGCGGTGAGCAGCAACTCTCCGTCGACGATTTTGGCGGAGTCACCGACTGATAAGCCTAGTAGCCGAGTGCACGTGGTGCCTTCCCCGATCACAACATGATGATCCGCGAATTCCGTTGCAATTAGCGACAGCTTATTCGTGTTTTCGTCGTAACTCGCCACGTACTCATCGAGTCGTCCATCGTTTAGGAATGCGACGATATCGTCGATCGAGCGGTTGCCGCGGGGAAGCTTGATGGTGACCGGCTCTCCCGGAATTTCACCACCGTCGTCGTATTTAAGAACCAGCGTGTCATTCCCCTCGAAGATGCTGTAATAGGTATGCGGGAGCCACGCGTTCAACAGCCTAACCTGCATTGTGAAACCCTGGGGGACGGTCAGGGGATCGAGTAGGGAGAATACGTGGGTCCCGTCATCGAGCTTCGCGTCAGCGTACGCCGTGTCCAAGTACAGCTGCTGGAGCATCTTTTAAACAATATCGAAGAAAAACTGGGGTTGGGGCTGGATTGTTGGTTGCTTGGCCCTCGACCGGCGCTTTTCAGCCTTTGCCGTCCTGGCGCGCAAAAGAGCTGCCTTCATCTTCTCGCTTGCTACTCGTTTAGTTTTGGGCTTCGGGTCAAGGCTGGTTGGTTCTTTTTCGCCGGCCTGAATCTCTCCACTAGCCACATCGCTCCCCCCAGTATCGCCAAGTACCTCAGGAACGGTGTCTTGTTCACCGTCTCCGTCACTGCCGTCGCTGCGCTCGAGATCATTGACCCTCCGTTGTTTAATCCGTCCCATGCCATTTCTTTTCTAAACTAGACAATAGAAAATAAATAGAACCATGGCGTCTACTTCGTCTCTACTCGAGACCATCGGTGATGAGGTTGATCGTGGTGAAGCGGTCTCATCCGTGGGCGCATGTACGGCTGTACCGATAGATCCTCATTTGATTGCTCGGAGCTCAAACTATGGGACGGCGGCATGGTGGAAGGAAAACTACGACGGGTTCGGGTTCACCGACGAGCAATACCAAGTTTTGGAGGCAGTAACCTGGGGGGTGGCTCCAAAAGAAATCCGAAGATACTATAAACGGAAGAACTTGAAACAATGCGGTTCAGCATCGTGAAAAAATCGGCATTCACAGTGAAACCCCCGGCGTTCTTGTGTGACAAGAAAATCCACGAGCAAGTCGTCGATCCCCTTCCAAAGCGCCCCTTTTTCATGGCTATAATCGGATCTGCGGGCACGGGGAAGACCAGCATGCTCGTGAACCTACTATCCTCCAAGCAAGCTTACCGCAAGGCCTTTCACCACGTCCACGTTGTCATGCCATCTCACAGCGTGGCGAGCCTAAAGCGGAACATCTTCAAGAACCACGACAGAATGTACGACGATTTGGATTGGGGCACGCTTGACGGGATCCGCGAGGCGGTGAAGCAATCGGCGGAGAAAGAGAAGAATACCTTGTTGGTCCTCGATGACGTGACCGCTTCCTTGAAAGATAATGAGATTCAGCACATTCTGCGCGAGCTGATATTCAATCGCCGCCATTACCGACTGCCCATCATCATCCTTGTTCAGTCTTACAACTCGATGCCGCTTGGCATACGCAAGACGCTCAGCCACTTTTTGATGTACAAGCCCCGGAACAAGAAGGAAACCACAGCGATATTCGAGGAGCTGATCACGCTTCCGCGGGATGAAGCGGACGAGGTCATGAGGTTTGTCTTCGACCGGCCATTTGCCTTCATGTATGCCGATACAGGCACCGGTGAGTTGTACAAGAATTTCGATCGTATAGGTATAAGCAATGCCGCGACGAAAGACCAAGACTACTAAGCCCAAGAAATCGGCGGCCGCTAAAAAACCGAAACCCATAACCCGTGTTATGCGTAATCAAAATGTGCGGGTAAACGTGGTGCAAACAGTAACAACTGGTGAATCCACGCCGGGCAATCAACCCGAGCCCTTACCCTTTACGCGTGGTTGGACAATGGGGAACAACACCCCGGCACCGACGATTTTACAGCAACCACCGGCGAGTTCAATAATGCGACCGCATGATCACTTTAAGTACGCCGCGTCACCCATCGCCCAATCCGAGAGGCAGATGCCCCAGGCCGTGCCTGTGCCGGAAAAACCAATGATGGAAGCGGCGAACCCGAGGTCATTTACCCCGGACTCCGAACGGCCGTCAACATCGGGTGTCAAACAGCTTGTTAGATCTTTCGAAGACCTCTCTCCGAGCCAAACCAAACTAAACCGAACCCCCCACGATGACTGGATTCTAGACAACCCTTTTCTCTTTCGACCGGGGGTAATGGATGAAGTAGCAGAGAGATTGGAGGTGAAATTAAAGCCGGGGATGAAGAAAAAAGGTGGGGAGGAGAAGGCTTCATTTATTAAACAAAAGCTAGCCGAGAGGCGGGAAAAGGGTAAAGCACCCATGTGAAACAAAAATCTGGTCTTATAGCAAACACGCACAACCATGGGACTCGGGCGATACATCGGTCAAAAGCTCCACAGCCTTCGAAACATCGGCCAGAAGGTCGCCCACGGGGTTCGGGTGGCTGGAAACAAGCTCGGCGGATGGATGCTCTCCGCAGCTGCGCCTGTTGCCGCCTTCAACCCCGTGCTCGGTGCTGGTATCGCGTCGGCTGGTGCGATTGCCCGCGGGATCGGCGGGATTGCGGGGGGCGTGGAGGGGGTTCTTGATGGAAAAGCGCCAGATCTAAATAGTATGAAGGGTCACGCTGCGGCTGTCAGATCCGCGTACGGCCAGATGAGAGGACCAGGATCAAAACTTGAAAGAGGCTAACGAAAATATTTTCTGTAACGATACTATAAAAGAACACCATGGCCGAAGTGCGAAGCTCACTCTCCGACTCGTTCGTGTACGGGAACAAGCCCGTGGCGGCGCCTGCCACGAAATCTCGGGTACATATCTACCCCGAGAACGGTTCTTCAGGCTTCCTACCGGGAAACACGATCCGTTTTGTACTTCCCACGGGGAACCGCGGGGAATACTTGAATTCACGACAGAGCTACCTGAAATTTAAGCTTCAAAACTTGGATGCAGCAAGCGAAATGGCATCATTCAAGTTCGATTACTCCGCGCACGCAATCATCAGGTCCTTGAAGGTGTCCGCTTCTGGGGGTGCCGGCGGCGGTGTGCTAGAGAATATTGAAGAGTACAACGCCCTTGTCCACGCCTTATTCGACGTCACCGGGGACAAAATCCAGATGGAGACTACCGGAACGATCTCGGAGGGTTTTAGTAGGGAAGTAGATGCTACAGATAGCAGGATCTTCTGTATTCCCCTGATGAGTGCTATCATAGGTACGAACCAGCAGAAATATCTTCCGGTCGGCGCAATGGCCCGCACCCATCTGACCCTCGAGCTCACCTTGGGGGATTTGGATAAGGTGCAGGAGGGGAATAGGCCATGGATGCTCAAAGACGTGGAGTATGTCGCCGAGATGATCCACCTGGATCCCACCGTCGATCGTGCCTTGGTTGAGGCCAATAGCGGTGGGATCGTCATTCCGTATTCCACTTTCTCTCAGCACCGGTGGATCGCCCCAAATGGAAGCAGCTCGATGTCGATGGCATTTTCTTCACCGTATAAGTCGTTGAAAACGCTGATAGCACTGTTTAGGAAGGACGCAACCGACTATAGCAGCATCAAATACGTCTCCGAGCGCAAGAATGTTGTGGGTAACACGGGGCGTTATCAGTACACCATCAACGGAGTATTAACCCCATCAAAGCCCGTCGATTCTGACGCTGAGGCTTGGGCTGAAACACAGAAGGCGTTCCACGCATACGGGTCCCTCGAGCATATGGGCATTGTGACGGATGGAACCTGGGGCCTCGACGAGGGGAAATATCTTATCGCCACCGACCTTGAGTCCCAGAGCCACAAGTCCATGTTCTCGCAGAATGGTATTGATGTTTCAACGTCGGTGTCGCATCTCACAGTGAACTTCGATTCCGCACTTGACGCAAGCGTAACGGTCGACGTGTTTTCCCACTACGATGGCTTTATCGTGGTCGGAGCGGATGGGCTTGTAAATGTTTTCTACTGATTACAACAAATGGTCGCGCGCAGGATCGTAGTTAGCACCCAAGAGCGCGTGAGCGGCGAGAAACACGCCTTCACAGTCCGCACACCAGCTTTTCAGAACGGTAGCGGCTTCCAAGCTCAACCCCATGTTCGCTTCGCACTCGAGTGGTGCACACCAATTACAGGATTCACTGGTGTACAGCCCGACCCCCTTTCGATCATGCTGTGCTCACCGTCGATCCGACAATCAAATTCCTATAAGACCTGGGACCATGCTAATAACGACTCCATCCTAGCTCTTTTGCAGTCTTGGCGTGGCGGAAACGTATTTGGTGAAATGGCGGATTCGTCGTACGTGCAGAGCAACACGTGCGCTGGGATATGCGACGGCTCGCGTCTAGTACGCGGGGACATGTTGTTCTACCTCCTGCAGGGCCCGACGAAGCTTAGAACCAGTGTGCTTCCATGGACTCCTACTTTCGTCAACGATTACACCTTCAGCCTCGTCTTCTGGGTGGAAGAGCCCGAGCGAAGCCTTTATCCGCCCTTCTTTCACGTGTGGATGAATGTCCGCGGGCCGAACGAACGTGTCCCCGTCGACTTCCGCTCTTTCCGTATGGACCGAAACGACGGCACAAGGTGGCAGGTCGCGGTCTCGCATTGCTCGTTGATCCATCTCTACGGCGCGCAAGCGTACGGGCTCGCAATCACTAGCAGGACCTTCGTCGACGACCCGTACCAAGGCCTAAGCGTCCTTGGATTTCTGCCGGGATCACGCGCGCAAGACGCGTTGAGCTACGTAGGCCAAAAGCTCACTCTGAAGGGTGTTAACGAAGACACTGTGGGGATTCCGATCCGGCGGCCGCTAGATAACGTGGGTGAGATCGACCTTCAACTGCGGACTGCGACGCAATTTACTGAGCTTGGCAGTGGCGAGTCCACGGCGTACGTAATTTGTCTCACGTTCTACCAAATACCAGACGAAGAAGAATGACCTTCCGCCATACGCTCGGAACGGCGAAGTTCCCTGGGAGTGTTTTGCCCCCGGGGCTGCACGAGGGCTTTGTGGAAATCTTCGAACCGCAATCAGACACCAGCGGCATCTTCGACGTTGATGAGGACGAGGATACCCCGGAATTGGTGGAGAGCTCTATAGAGGTCACCGCCGACGCCTTCAGTGTCACCATCACGCTTTCTTTCTTCGACACGTAGTAACACCATGTCACTTGTCCAAACAAACCTGCGGCTGTCGGACACCAATAGGCCCGACGTAACCACGTACCTCCCGCCGTGGAATTATCTACTTGGCTTCACCACGAGCATCCGAAAAAATTCTATCGGGAACACGGTAGAGGAGCCGCGGATGCTTACCTTGATTGATGTGGGAGGACTTGACAATAGAGCCGGCACCCTTTTTCTCAGGTCAAAACAAAATGAGTGAAAGCGAGGCCGCCGTTCAGATCGAAAATCCCTTGCTTGAGAAGTGGCGCGCACACGCGAAAAAACTCAGGCGATTGCATGGGGATTCCTATTCGTTCTTTAAGGGACGTGCGGACATGGCCTTGTTCACCACCGTCGCACTGAGTCTCGGTGTGGGTTGTCTTAATCTCACGTACGGGATCGGGCAGCCTTCGGCTACCACCGGGGTTCCCGCCATCATGAGCGGATGTCTTTCACTACTCAGCGGGTCCGTGGCTGCGGTTAATCGTGGGCTCGAATGGCCGAACAAGGCTGAGCGCCACAACGACTATTCTTCACGTTTCGGCGAAGTCGTTCGTGATATCAACACGGAATGTACGCTCCGCCTCCTGAATAATGCCGAATATACGTCGGAGGGGGATTTCATCCGTCACACGAGCAATGTGATGAGCCGCCTAGAGGAGAACGCTCCGAATATCCCGGGGTGCATCGAAAAATCTTACTCTATTCCAAAATGAGTGGCGTTACCGAGGTACGGCTTTACCGAAACACCGTCGACGAAGTTCCGGCGGAGTACACCAACGTCACCGCGGCGGTTCTCAACTCGTCGACTAAAAACCACGCCACCGGCGTCAAACGGTACTTGGATGGCGTCACCACGGTGGGCGGGCTGGACCCCGAAACCACCTACTACTTTTGGGTGGAACTTATCGATGCCCGCGGCAACACGGCGGGGCCGCAGCCGATCGGGAGCTACACGGCGCCGACGGTTTGGGAATTCTTCGTTTCGGTCATGCCATCCAGCGACAATGGTGTTTGGCTTTTCTCGGTTGATAGTTCGTTTGGGGAAACGGTTGTGATCCCTGAGAGCACTTGGAAGCTGTACTATAGGCAAAGCGATAGAAATCAGGACGCTACACCTTATGATTTCACTTTAGACGCTGGTTTTGCTTCAAGGAAAGATTACGTGTATAGCCAATCCATTGGGGAGGGTGACCTGATGTGGACAATGGTCGACGCGAGCATGAACAACTCCGCATCGTTCACAGTGAATTGGGCTCGTCCTAAGAACACACCCGGGATTACCATCAAAAGAAACGGTGTCGTCGTGTACACCGAGACATCGGCCGGACCGGAGAACGATGAACCGCATGAGTATCCAATCACGTACACGATACTATAACGGCCGGCCCTACCCATATCAAGCAAAAATGTGACCATAACGGCCGGCCCTACCCATGTCGAGCAAAAATGTGACCATAACGGCTGGCCCTACCCATGTTGAGCAAAAATGTGACCATAACGGCTGGCCCTACCCATATCGAGCAAAATTGAGAGCGGGCGAGGTTGGGCCAAAATTGTGACCATAACGGCCGGTCCTACCCATGTTGAGCAAAAATGTGACCATAACGGCTGGCCCTACCCATATCGAGCAAAATTGAGAGCTCGACACCAGCCGGGTGTCCGACGGCTGCGCCGTCGAACTGCTCCTCGTCGTGAGTCTTCGACTCCCGACTTCGTCGCGCGGCTTCGCCGCCCCGGAAGAGTCTATCCGCAGAACTCGGTCGAGCAAAATTGAGAGCTCGACACCAGCCGGGTGTTTGTTTTTTCTAGAGTCTATCCGCAGAACTCGGTCGAGCAAAAATGTGACCATAACCACCCCGATGAGAGGACAGATGTGTGATCGCTCGAAGCTCGGGTGAGAGCAGAACCAGCCGGCCGACTACGTCGGTCGGCTCACCGGTTGGTTGGAGCTTACCCCAGTCCTCGAGGTGATGGCTCCGTTAAACGGCTCCGCCGTTTACCGGAGAGAGAGAATTGAAAAAAAGAGCGGAATGGACACATTTCCGCTCGCGACTGCGTCGCTCACGAAAATGTGACCATACCGCCCTTTTCTCCAACTCTCTCCGGTAGCGGCCAAGGGTCTCGAGGATGCCGAAAATAGGCGCGGTACGGGCAGTTGTACCCGGTCGCGGTTCGAGCGACGAATAAGAGATCCCGGGAGGGTCACGCTGGCGGTGGAACAAATAAAACGCACCGGAGCCGCCGACGGCGAGTGACCGCCGACGATAGAAAGGAGAACTTTATGTATAGGTACCGCACGATGCCACAACGTATGAGAGCGCCGAGACAAACCCTAAAACCCTAAATACCTGTACTTGTGTATCGCCAAACTGTTATATTATGGTCAGATTGATTTAAATGGGTAGGAGGTTCCTCGGGCTTAGGTTTTTTCCTCCTTTCTTCTTTTTGCTTGGCGGCCTCCACTGCTTTTTTCTTGTAAGAAATTTTTAAATTTAAATCTAGAGGTTTGCATATCCAACTCCCATGTGTACGGGACAGTCACACTAGTGCCTCGGGAGAATTGGTGGTACTCGTACCACGTTTGTGGTACATGTACCACAGAAAATGGTCATTTTTGGAACCTCTAAACAGACCGCTGATTTTAGCGATCTTAACAGAAATAGGTCCAAAACGTGCAGAACGTCCCAGTCAACTTATTTTTCAAGAAATACTGGTTACCGGCCGCGGCTATTCGCCATGGCGACGATTTTCCCCCCATCTACCCCCCGCGGTAGCACCGCTCGGCACGTCCGGATAGGCCAAAGAGTCTCGGCTCGTAGAGGCCCTACAGAGGACATGAGGCCCGGCTCGAGGTGCCATCAGCGTGCCCGGAAGTATGGCTTAGATACTGCGTCGGTAGGGCCGAAGTTGTGGACCGTGCGGTGGGATGATGGTGCGGAAACTACCGAGCGGTCCACTCATTCCGGGCAGAGCTGCCCACTGCCGGGGAAGAACTTGCTAGCTCACCGCCTCCCACGCGTGGCGATGGCCACACTAACTGGAGATTAGTTCTTGCTCACCCTTCCAACACCTTGTCAAAATTTCGTGTGGAGCTTCTGCTTGTCGACTCCGCTGTGCGCACCGCGCCGACGGAGGGTACTGGTAGAGAAATAGCTGAAAATATAAATTTCGAAAATCAGCCAACACTACCCACCGACGCATCTCCTTCTCCAAAACGCGGCTCGACATGTAGCGGGTACTTTTACCGCAACGACCCATATGCTACGGACCTCATGCTACCTCCCCCTTCACCCCTGCTCGCATTAATGGCATATCAAGTTGGTTTCCGAGCTCCTTGTTGGTAACGTGGCGGGCGAAGCCACCGGGTTTGGGCGGGGCTGAACATGCAGCCCCTTGTGGAAGGTGGGGGTTCATCTTGGGCCGTGACACGCCTACATACCATGGTCGAACTCACCGGGTATCGAACCCGCCACCTTCTGCGTATTAGGTGTGCGCTTTACCGGCTCACCGAAAAAGCAGAGTTGACATATGTGGCCACATACCACATATGTACCAAACTACGACACGACCACGCCCCCCCCCGGACTCTCCCCGGACCGCAGTGTCGTAGTTTGGTACATATGTGGTATGTGGCCACATATGTCAACTATGCATTTTCGTTGAGCCGGTAAAGCGCACACCTAATACGCAGAAGGTGGCGGGTTCGATACCCGGTGAGTTCGACCATGGTATGTAGGCGTGTCACGGCCCAAGATGAACCCGCGACCTTCTGCGTATTAGGCGTGCGCTTTACCGGCTCACCGAAAAAACATAGTCTGTTGACATATGTGGCCACATACCACATATGTACCAAACTACGAAACTACCACGGCCCCCCCGGACTCTCCGCGGACCGCAGCCCGGCTCCGAAACCAATGTGGAAGGTGGGGATTCATCTTGGGCCGTGACACGCCTACATACCATGGTCGAACTCACCGGGTATCGAACCTGCGTATTAGGCGTGCGCTTTACCGGCTCACCGAAAAAGCATAGTTGACATATGTGGCCACATACCACATATGTACCAAACTACGACACCTTGATCATGATTGTTTGCACCACCTATCCATAGGCAGCAACTATAAAACTCCATGCTCATGAACATGCCTGAATTGCAGCATAATAATGCTACGCTATTGCAACGAAATGTCCCTTGTAGCATTAGCTTGATGCAACAACGTGACGCCATAATGCAGTCGAGTGACATGCACACCTGCGCATGGATCGCCACACAAAAACGCACAAAGCCTAGCTCTACTCCCCTTAAAGAAGCTAAAGCAAAAGCAATGCGCTCTGTCATGCAAATTGAAAGGGAATTAGAGGTTTTTTTAACTTTTTGTTTTACAAAGAACTGTGTAATCTGAATTTTGGCGGAGCCACTAACCCCCCCTCCCCCCCCGATGTAATGCACAACCTGTGCCTATCGCCTATGTCTACACTTACTTCCCATGTCTGAGACTTCACACCCACTCGCTCCCTCGATGTCCTCCTTCCTATATGAGCGCTAATTGGCATTCTCTTTGTCGGGAAGGGTCGCCTCCTCGACATTCGGAGCGCGGGGCTTCGAGCCGAGGCCGCGCACATAGCCGCGCTCGCACATGCGCCACGCTCACTCCCGCATCCGCCCCCACGTCACAACCAGCGCGCCTCAGCTCGTTCGTAGTGTCTAATTATTCCTTATTTTCCTATTCGAACGGGTTTCAGTAAGATTTTGTTCGTTAAGTACCTCAGAAAGCGAGGCACACGAGCGTAAATGCGGGACGCGGTCGTGGCGGGGAGCGGCTACACGCATTTTCTTACCTCGTACACTCCCCTCGACTTTCAAGCCGGCCGCAACACAGCCACCTGCGACCCAAACAACTGGTCCATCCATTTCATGATACTCATGGGCGTTATCAAGCTGATTTTCGATACACGAGAGGGTCTTACCGCACAGCTCTAGCTCATCTTTAGGACGGTTAGCTTGTCGCCGACCTCATCGCGCACCGCTCACTCTCGACCTTTCACGTCGCTTGCACGCCCAATTCACCACACCAACCTTCGCCTCCGACTACCAAAAGTTTCAAAATCCTCTTGGCAACTTGCTTCGTGAAGCGTCGGGCTTGAGGTAGAGTTTGATCTGACTTTGGTCCTTCTGAGTCGGGCGGATAGCCCGACAGAGAGGTGGTGCGCTTAAGGTGCGAGCAAATGCAAATATAGCGATGATACGGTTTCCTTAGAAATATTTAAGAGATAAGCACTAATGAAAAATATTGCTTCGTACCACACGTTTTGTGGTACACGTACCGTACCACCAATTCTCCCGAGGCACAATTACCGTTACTGTTACTGTTACTGTTACCGAGCGGTTATTGTTACCGTTAATAGCGGCGAGCCGCGCCTGCAAGGCAACCACCTTGCCTTGGCAGTTAGACGCAACCAACGACCAACGACCTCCCCAACGGTCAACTCTAGCTAGTCCTCGCCTCATAAGCCGGAACTAGCCACGAGCCTAGCACTCTCCGCTTTCGCGCTCAACCAATCTAGGCTTCGCGCGAATGCAGTCTCGACTCTCGTAGTCGAGCAAGGTGTCAGTTTACCATCGTCCCATGCGCACTCGAGCGTCACGCGACACTTCCCCTCGTTATGCTACGCAGTTACGCATCATGCAGCCTGAGCAGTCTACGTCCGCCGCAGCGGCCGACCCTCACGCTACCTCGATCGAACAACGCACAGCCGAACATATTCGTACGGCAGTTTTGGCTTCGGAACAACGGATTACTGAGCAGTTTTTGGCGGCTAACGCTGCCTTACTCGCACAGCTCTAGCGACAGACAGCCACACCCGCTATTACCAATCAAGAGCAGTCCATTCCCGCCGACGCGACCCCAGCGACGGAGGGTGGTAAGGCGGCCCCTGAGCCACCTTTCGACTTGCTTGACGACGAAACCGAACCCACCGCGTCCGAATTCGTCGACTTCACCTACTACGGCGAAGTCATTCCGGCCGGCCTCGAGCGTCCCCCACGCGACGTCGAGGAGCCACGTCTGTGGACACTTACAGACGACACCGCCCGCGCCTTGGCCGACAAGCGCACTCAAGCAGCCTACGACGAGTACCTCCACATCGGCTGCTATGCCTCTTTCGATAGCGGCGCCAACGCGGCAGTTAGCGAGGGCTTGGACGCGCTGTCGAGCGGCCCACCTCTATCGACAGAGCAAAAGCGGCGGTTGCCCTTATCCGAGCGGGTCATCGCACCCACACAACGGCGGAGGAGGCCGCCCGTACTCGACTGGGCTTCCTCCGCCTCACCAAGGGCGGACATGCGAGCTCTGATGCGGACCGCGTGTTCGCGGAATTTGTCCACAAGCGTTTCCGCCGCCCGCGCCCTACCGCGGTCTCCGGCCCAAATTTGAAATTAAACACTTCAATACCAGTAAAACCGGCTGGAGTCTCTGGGGCCCCCCTTATGCTATGCCTAGCTGGACTTAGAAGCGTGAGGTAGACCGTTAACCACTAATCCCAACCTCTCCAATGGCAGTAACAGCGTAACAATTTTGTAATCAAGAAAAACAGATCTAAAAATAAACACACTTGTCGAGAAATGCAAAACTAAACTGCTGCTCGACCTTCACGATGCACGGCCCGCTCCCGCCGAACCGGGGTGTCGACCGGCCTAGGCCGGTCGGCGTTCGGGAGGGACGACGGGCCAGCCTAATCTAGCTCCCGCGTGACTTCGGTCTTGCCGGAGGTAGGAGGGGAAAGGCTGGCAAAAAAACCCTCCTCGCGCGGTCGCTCGTCGATCCCGCCGCTCCATCCCGTAAACCCCGCGCCAAGGTCTTGCCGCGTCCACCGACGCGGCGGTCCTCCGTGTCGAGGTCCCCCATCACCTCGAGGACAGGTGTGGGGGACCGAGACACACAGACATAGAAAAAACTAGCGCTCCTGCCTCCGCGCCTGAATTTTTCCCGCTCATTTCCCCGGTTTTTTCTCTGTCTGGTACCCGGGTACCTGTCGGTTTTCTGGCATGTGGCCGTACCCTCCCCCCTCTGATCGCGCGTCCACCGTGCAGCCTTTTCTTGAGCGGGGGCCTCCGCGCTCACCCGGGCCCACGCTCAAGGACCCCTAGGAGTATGAAGGTCTGTCGAGGTAGTGGGTGTCGAAGAAGGGGGGGGGGGGGGGGGGGGGGGGGGCAGGTCACCGTAGCCGGATCCGGCGGGCCGCGGGCGCCCGGAATTAAACAAAACCCTCCGTGCCGGGTTTTCCGGCGGCGCCGACCCAAAGGGTCGTCGCCGCCAGATCGTGTCGCTCCTCCCGTCGCGACCGTCCTCCTTGCCGTCCCAGCTAACTCTTCCCCCCCGGGAGATGACGTTGGGCGACGTAGCGGCGCGCTAGTGAGCGCCCTACCCTGATGCTGTTCCCCAACTAGCTCGACGCCGGGTACGGACATTGTTTTTTTTTTGTATCCGAAAAAAGCCCTCCGTACATGGCTTTCCGGCGGCGGCTGATCCTGAGGATCGCCGCCGCCTCATATAGCCGCTCCTCCGTCTGCGACTAGCCACCGGCATGTGCCATGTCTTGCCTCACCCCTCGGCAAGGTTCGACCGGCACAGGGTTGGTCGACGGCTAGCGAGCGCCCTTTCATGGCGCTGCTTCCCGGCTAGCCACCACCAGCTCCAACACCCGCCTCCCACCGCTGATCCGGCCGTACCCTCCTCGCCATCAAACGCTGCCGTAGTACAGGCCCCACCCCTCAAAGGAAGGTTGTATCTAGAAGTATCTGTACACGAAAAACATATCGGACGGGCCGAGCGGGAGATCTTGGCGCCGGTAGTACACAGAAATTATTTTTTCAAAAGCCCTATGTACAGGGCTTTCCCGACAGCTGCTGATCCCACGGATCGAGCTGTCGGCCCTCTTAGCCCCCTACCGTGCCAGGCCTGGCACAGCTACTACGGGGTTTCCAGCGCCCACCACGGGGAGGTGAGGGGATGCCGACGGGCCTGCGAGCGCACCCCCCTCCGGGGCCGCCGCCGCTGCGCCGCCGGCGGGCGCCTCCGGCCCACTAGATGCGCTTCGCCAAGCTTTCGTCGACCGAACGCTTGAGGTCTGCCTTCACGCTGCCAGCAAAGCCGCTGCCGGTGCAGCGTTCGCCAAGGTCACCCCAGACAAGCCAACAGGTCCTGACGCCAATGTCCGCAGAGCTGCAGCCGACAAACGCAAAGCATCAGCGGCGGCCGCCCGCCCACGACCCCCCCTCGCAAAACCGACCGACCAATCACGGCCACCGCCCAAGAGATGATGGTGTGGCCCGCCGCGCCGATTCTTGCTCCCCGACATCTTCCTTCATGCGACATCGCGTGCGTCGAAGATGGCGGGAGTGGGAGCGCATCAGCGCGAGCGGCCAAGTCCTAAATTAGATCCGCCATGGCGTGCGCGTCAAATTCACGCACGGCACACGCCCCATGCCTTTCAACCACGGCACCTCTATGTTGGACGCTACACCAGCCCAACTCGAGTTTCTAAAGTCGGAACTCCCACGCTTCGAGGCTTGCGGAGCGTGGGAGCGCTCAAACAACCCTCGCTACGTTTCCCGGATGTTCCTGGTGCCCAAGCCCGGATGCAACTAGTGGCGCCTGATTATCGACCTTCGATAACTCAACTGCTACTGCTCCACGTTCAATATAACTTGCGGTACCCTCAAGCACCTCAGTCACCTATCCCGTCCATGCGACTACTTCGTCTCTCTCGACCTCACCGATGGGTACTACACCCTTGGCATCCGGGAGGAAGACCGCGATTACTTCACCGTCAACTACCGCGGCACCCTGTGGCGCCCCGCGTGCCTTCCGATGGGATGGTCGGGCTCAGCGTTCTACTTTTGCAAGCTGACAAAAGTATTTACGAATCACCTTCGCCGACCGCCTCCGTCTACACCAACATCTACACCGCCAAACGCACGTCCGTCAAAGCGTTTTCTCCGGAACGCCCGTTGGCGCGGTACGCGGCGCTCCCCTACATGGATGACTTCCTTTTCTTGGCGGACTCGTACCACGACGCGTTGCTCCTTCGCCAACGCGTCGAGGACCTACTCAATCGCCTAGGCCTCCAGCGCAACCCCAAGAAAGGCGTGTGGACGCCCACAAAGTTCGGAGACCACCTCGGCTTAACAATCGACCTACAGCTCGGCATGTTCCGCGCCCCGCCCGAGAAGCTACGCCAACTCGCTCAACACGCGTCGTTCCTCCTAGGCCGAGCGGCCTCGAACGCCCGATGGCTCCCGACTCACCAACTCGCGGCCTTCGCGGGAAAGGCCCAATTCCTCTACCTCGCTATCGCGCCATCGCGCTTCTTTTTGCGCGAACTACATAACGTCCTCGTAACACGTACTTGCTTGGGGGGGCGCGTCCGACTCACACACCAGCTACGTCGCGACCTTGAGTGGTGGCGTATTGTCCCCAACCAAAACAACGGGCGGTCCATCTACAAGCCCATCAAGACCGCCTACCTACACGCCGACTGTAGCGATTACGGCTGGGGAGCTATTCCGAACACCTATGCCAACTACCAAGCCCGCGGTTTCTGGAGCGCTACATACCGACAACACCACATAACGTGGAAGGAACTTCGCGCAGTCCGACACGCAGTCAAGTCGTTTCTCCCCCAGCTCAAAGGCCGGCGCGTCCTACTACACAAGGACAACACGGCAGTGGTCGCCGCGCTCACAAAGCTTACCTCCCAGTCACCAGTTATGATGACCGAGCTGCGCCGCCTATGGCTCATGCTCGATACCAACGGCATCCATATCCGCCCGCGCCACATCCGGTCAGCAGCAAACGTGTGGGCCGATACACTCAGCCGCGAAGTGGACACCGAAGATTGGTAGCTTCACCCACACATGTTCGCACACCTATTGTCCTTGTGGGGACCCCATACTGTCGACCGTTTCGCGAATTCGCGTCCATGCAGAACACGCAACTCCCACGGTTCAACGCCCGTTGGCGGGACCCGCAATGCGAAGACGTCGACTGCCTACGCCTTCATGACGCAGCCTGGCGACGAGAAAACAACTATTGCAACCCTCCATGGACCGCTCTCCCTACACTCGCCGCCAAGCTAGGCCAAGCACAAGCCCAAGCAACCGTCGTCGCCCCCTACTGGCCCAACAAACATGGTACCACGCCCTACAACGCCTCGCTTGTGCCACGGTACACTTCCCAGCAACACGCGACTTGTTCTTTCCCGGCAGGCTCGGCACGCGCGAGGGGGTCGGGCCACCCGCTTGAAGCATCGTGGCTTTTCGGCTAACACCCCCTCGTGGCTTTACACCCGCCGCGGAGCCATAGGCAAGGCGCTTAGCCAGGCCCCTAGGTGGCATGCCACATCGCCGGCACACACACCCCGTATAGGCCCGCCTCGCTACCGCCTACAGATCGACGCTATCCACGCCCCCTTGTCCTCCTCTATGGCCCACACGTATCAATCCCTCTTAGGGACCGATACGCTAGGGGTTACGGCTGTCACCCTGCTCAGCAACTCCCTAGCGCCCTCTACATACGCGAATTACGACAGCGCCATGCGCCAGTTTTTCGCTTTTTGTTCAAAGGAAGGAATTTCCCCTTTACATGCCACGCCGGCCTCCATGGTCCGCTACACCGCCTGGTTGGGTCTGCTCGGCACGGTGGCCGCAAGCTTTCTACAACCTTACTACTCCGCGGTGAATAAGTTCTTCCGCGACCACCGGTGGCCACCTATCGCGGTGGGGGAATTACTAGCCGACGCGATGCGCGGCCTTGAAATGCTAAAACGCCGCCTCGTTCCGGCCGACACACGACTCCCGCTCCCCGCGCCCGTCGCCCTCGACATTCTACTGGCAACCAACACGCTACGCGACAACCTTGCGTGGTTGCCCACAGCCCTACCACTCCTCTAGCGCTTTCGCGCCTCTTCAGCGGTATGCGTCAATTACACATTTTTCTGTCGCGCGGAAACCGGCGCCCGATGCATGACCGGGGACCTCACCGTAGACCGCCCCTCTCAGCAAATTTATATGTTTGTCCGCAGGTCCAAAGGGGACCAGCACCGCGACACCCGCGACAAACTCGTGCTAGCGGTGCCGATAACCGCAAACCCCAGCTTGGCCGACCTCCTCGACTACTAATTGAAATGAAATTGAAATTTAAATTGTTTACAACATGTACCGTATGCGCCGGTTTACACCAAATACCGTACGCGCCGGTTGCTCTCTCTGGCCCTCCCAACTATGCCATACAAGAAACTTACAAGTCAGGGCTAGACCGTTAACCACCTAAATCCAACCTCTCCTAGGGTGTTCGGGGGTTTTACTGCCCCCCGGGGAGGGTCCGATGCGGGGCGAAGATGGTGTGCAATCAGGGGCGTGTGAGTGTGCAGTGTGTGGAGGCGCGGCGAGAGGTCGTGCGTGATTTGATGCGGTATACAAGTAGAAGATGGTGTAGCCATTGGACAGTGTGCTTGTGAAGTTGTGCGAGTATGCGAGATGTGTCAAGTCGTGTTTTGGAGATGAGTTTGTCAGGAGGGTCGGTGCGGAGGGTGAGGAGAGAGGTGAGACTTGCGATGGTGGATGTGTGCGGTGTACCCGTACGGCTCTTGACGACGGGGAGGATGTCGACCTCGGTGCCTGGCCAGTGGTTGCGGATGGCGTTTGCGAGGGGTGCGTATTTGGCTCTAATCAGGTGGGCTGTTTGGGAGAGGTTGTGGTCAGTGCAGTACTTCCACTCCCCTATCTGAATTTTCTTAATATATGAGTATCGGCGGCGACCGTTTGTGTGACCGACAAATCGAGGTTCGAGGAGGCGAATGAAATCAGGTTTCGTCGCCGGGGATTGTAGCGCGGGGGGGAGAATCTCGGGGGGGAGGATGGCGGGGCACGAGATTAGGGAGTGGGGCGAGAGACCTTCGTCAGCAGCAACGAGGGGTAGGGGTGGGATGGCCTGTGTGTTGGTCGGGGGTAGGAAGGTGTTCGCGTCATTGGGAAGGGTGTAGAGGTGGTGTGTGTATGGGGAGTTGATGTATTTGGAGTGGCAGTATGGTGTGTGTTCCCAGGGCGCCCGCCGGCGGCGCAACGGCGGCGGCCCCGGAGAGGGGTGCGCTAGCTGGCCCGTCGGCACCTACCTCTACCTCCACGCGGTGGGCGCTGGTAACCCCATAGCCGTGCGAGGCCTGGCACGGTAGGGGGCTGAACGAGGTACCGACAGCTGCGATCCGCGGGATCAGCAGCTGTCGGGAAGCCCTGTACGGAGGGTTTTGGAAAAACGTAATATCCGTACACCGGCACAGGGATCTCCCGCTCGGCCAGTCCGATATGTCTTTTCCGCGACTAAGTACTCGCAGATACTCTCCTGACGATGGGGCGGGGGCGGCGTTTGCGAAATATTTTTTGGCGAAGAAGGGTACGGACGGATCAACGGAGGGACGAGGATGTCGGAGCTGGCGCCGGACAGCTGGGAAGCAACGCTAGGGACGGCGCTCGCTAGCAGTCGCCAGCCCTGCGAGAGCTTTAGGTCTCCCCTGGGGGCGAGGCATGATGCTACGCATGACGGAGGTTGGTCGCAGCCGGAGGAGCGGCACGGTCTGGCGGCGGCGGTTATTAGGATCGCCCGCCGCCGGAAAAGCTCGGTACGGGGGGTTTTCGGAGAAATTCCCGTACCCACCATCTTTTGAGGACCGGCGACCCAATCCATGTGTTCTTCCAACCCCTTCCCTAGTCAGTACCCGGTTATCGATAGGCTGCCTCATGCAGTGTGCCTAGGGCTATCGTAACGGCACACTGCTCGTAAAGGCGGCCCCCTAACAACGTAAACCACCGAGGGAGGGCACGGACGGCCACAGCGCGATCAGACAGGTGTTGGAAACAGACGGAAAAAGGACAGGGGACAAGAGAAAATCTGGCTCGGGGGCAGGAGAGCCAGCCGGACACCGTCTGCAACCTAGTTATTTTCTCTTCTCAGCCCCCGAAGGAGGAGAGAAGACTCGGCTAGGTGGCGAACTGCGTCGGGAGGAGCGGCTAATACCTCGGGCGGGGTTGAGCACGGATCGAGGCGGGACCGACGACGACCTATGCGAGGGGGGTTTTTCACCCGCCTTTCCCCCCAAGCTCCGGCACGACCGGAGTCGCACAGGAGCCGAGGTCAGGCAGGTTCGCCTCGACCAGCTCAAGCTGAACAGCCTTGCTGATCAGCGACCCCGCAGCGGCTGGAGCAGGCCGCGTATCGTGGAGACTAGCGACATTTTATATCTCATACTGTATCCAAAAACATATACGTATAGATCAAAAAATAATAAATACCTGGATACGGGTATGTTTTAGACGGTATCGTTACTGCCATTGGAGAGGTTGGGATTAGTGGTTCACGGTCTACCTCACGCTTCTAAGTCCAGCTAGGCGTAGCATAAGGGGGGGGGGCAGAGACTCCAGCCGGTTTTTAGTGGTATTGGAGTGTTTAATTTCAAATTTCAAATTTTATGTTCCCAGCGGGGGAGGATGAGGATGGTGGCGCTGGGTGTGTGAGAGGTTGTGAGGTGTGCGCTTGTGATTGCATGTTCCATGGCGCGGCGCATGCATTCGTGGTCGTATTTTGGGTTGGCGATGTTGGTGCCGTGCCATGTGTGTGGGGCATTGCTGCCGCTGGATGAGAAGACTATGTCTTCGGGGTATAGGGAGTGGTAGGTGTGAGAGTGGAGTGATTTATTGAGGGGGTCGGAGTAGAGCTGTGTCTGAATGTGGAATGTATGACGGAGAGCTGTGAGGAGGTCCTCTCTAGTGGCCCATCTATTACGGGTGGTGGTGGCGGGTGTGGGGGAGTGGATTTCCGAGCGGGAGCCTAGGCGAGTGAGGAGGTGGTAGACCTCCTCTTCGAACGTGTGCTGCGAGAGGTCGGGGCGGAAGAGTTGGAATAGGTGTCGGACGCGGGGGCCGTTAAGGGTGGTGACCGCGCGGCCGTCGGAAGTGCATAGTATGGTAGTGTCGTGAAGTGATGGGTGTGTGTGGATGGCGAATTTACCGGTAGGGAGCATGTCGAGGTCGGGGTGAATGGGGTCGTGTTTGAATGTGATTAGGGGGTGCGACCATGGAGGGGGACCGGGTTCCGGCAGGATGGGTGTCGGGGAGGGGACAAAGCCGGAGTTAAATGCGGTGAGGGCGGTGGGGCCGGAGGGGGTCTCACTGATGGTGTCGTGTAGTTGGAGGCATGGCGCCCACTGGACCTCGTGGAGGCGGGTGAGGTCGTGTTGTTGGCCGCGAGCACACCATTCGCACTGCCATGTGGCGGGTCCCTGAGCGGGGCGGCATTGGGAGTGGACGGCAAAGTGCGGGCATGTGCAGCAGGTGGAGGTGGGTTCTGTGTGTAATGGGTCGTGGCATATTGAGCAGTCGGCGGGGAGGGGGTGGGAAGGTATACCGACGTGGGGGTGGAGGAGACGAGGCGGACGCCGTCGTCGAGCTGGAGTTCTATGTCCCATTCAGTGAGGTGCTCCGGGGCCCATTCTACCATGTACTATATTTGGCCGTATTGTCTGTCCTTGTGTTTGGAAATGATGCGCGTGACGTCGCAGGGGGGGGAGTGGTGGTCTGAGGGGGTGAGGTATTCTGTGTGTGGGTGGTGTCGTGTGGGGGGGAGGATTTGGTGTGGGAGGTGTGGATGCCGGATGAGAGGGTGGGGGGGGAGCGGAGGAGGTGTGTGGAAAGGAGAGGAATCCATGAGGGGTGGACAATGGTGGGGGGGATGCTTGTTTGGGGGTGAGGAATGTGATGGGCAGTCGGGTATGGATAGTATCGGAGGGTTCGGTGAGGATGGCGGCGAGAAGGCGAATGGAAACTAAAAATTGGGTGGTGGACCCCGTGAGAGTGGAGATGGACTTGCAAGATTTGAGGATGAGTGTGGATGAGGTGGCTCGGAGGAGGACTTGTGGCCACGTGGTGATATTATTTTTCCAGAGGTGAGTGAGACGGGGGAAGAGGGAAGCGTGTGTTTTGCGGGGGGAGAAGTCGCAGTATGCTTGTTTGTATGTGTGGGGGTCTGTGATGTGTGTGGCTCTGGCTCTGAGTGAGGCGAGGAGGGTGTTGTCTTGTCGGGTGAAGTGGGCGCGGATTGTGGAAGCAATAGGGTTGGTGAGGGAGAGTGGGGGAATGCTATGAAACATGGTGCCAACGTCGCGTTGGGCACGTACGAGGCATCTGAGTGTAGGTGGGGAGGAGTTGCCTGACATGATGGATTCAGTGGGCCAGTGGGAATATGTGGTGGATATGGTGCGTATGTGTGCTCGGGCCATGAGGCCTCTATAACCAGGGGGGCTCATGATTTTGTGTAGGTGGCAGACTGTGAGTTGTGCGGTGTGGGCTTTGAGGGAGGGGAGGCCGTAACCGAGGTTGGAAGTGGGCCGGTGAAGGGCGGTGCGGGGGAGGTTACGTACCGAGGAGACGGCGGAGCGGAGTGCTCGGCAAATTTGGCCTTGGAGGGTGTCCAATTGGGAGTCGCTGAAAAGGCCGAGCTAGAGGGTGAAGTGTTTGCCTATAAATAATCCGCATATGACTCTCATTCTGCGGGACTGTGTTAGTAGGGAGGTGGAGAGGGCGGTGATAAGGGACGCGGTAGAGCGCTTCAGTTCGTGCCAGTGTTTGGTGAAGGTGAGAGAGGTGTTGAGTTCGACCCCTAGGACGCGGTATGTGTCCGAGGGGCCTATGGAGGGGATGGGGGCCAGGGTGGAGTTGATGGTGATGAATTGTGACTGGAGGCGGGAGGCGAGGAGTGTGATGTTGGCAAGGGAGAGGGCGTTGCATGTACGCCATAGGGCTCCGGTAATGCAGCATTTTCGAATGTTGACGGTCATACATGTGTAGGCGCTGAAGAGGGAGAGTTTCCTTAGTTGGATGGCCATGTTGGGGGTCGAGCCCATGGCGAGGCTGAGGTCGTCGGCGAATCAGTGACCGGGGTAAGTGGCTGTGAGTTCTGTGGGGTTGACATTAGTGGCGGGGGGGCTTGGGCGATAGCCCCGGCTGCCCACGGCGAGCCAGCGGAGAAAGGGTTCAAGGAAGAGGGTAAAGAAGAAGGGGGAGAGGGTGTCGCCCTGCAGGGTACCCCAATTTATGTCGATGGATGAGGTGGGACCATAAGGGGTAATGTAGTCCGTGGATGAGACCCCTTAAAGGTTTTCACATGTATCTACAAATGTGGAGGGCATACCTAGTTGCAGCATGTGTTTGAACATGATGCGGTGGTCTGCTGCGTTGAAGGCGCCCTTGAAGTCCGCGTACATGACGTATATGTCATTTTTGTGGAGTTTCGCGTCCTCCATCGTCATGATGATGGAGGAGAGGGCGTCGTTGATGCTGCGGTGTTGTCGAAAGCCGTCTTGTTGGTCGCTGAGAATGCCGTGGGTTTCGGCGTAATTCGAGCCCGCGTCTTTGATAAGTGCGGTCCATAGCTTAAGGAGTTTATTCATGAGGGCGATGGGGCGGTAGTTGTCAAGGATGGAGGGGTCACCCCTTTTATATAGCAGGCATGTTGTGCTGTGGCACCATTCGGGGGGGGGTGTAAGATTTGCGGGCGAGGAGGGATAGGAGTGAGAAGAGGGCACAGCGGGTCTCTGGGGGTAGGAACTTGAGTACTTCGTTGGGGATACCGTCGGAGCCGGGGGCTTTGCCCGTGCCTAGCGAGTTGAGGGTTTTATAGAATGTATCGCGGGTAATCATGTCGGCGAGGGTGAGAGAGGGGTCTCCGCGGGGTTCAATGGTATGGTCGTCGGGGTTGTCTTGGTGTTCCCAAGGGGGGACGGGTAGTTCGGGGGGGGGGGGGGGGTGGCGCGACTGAGTTCGGTGGCGAAGTGAGAGTGTACCGCTTCGAGGACGGCGGAGGGAGAGGTTGCGGTGGTATTATCGGGTTTGGTGATGCGGTGGAGAGTCGAGGTGGTGTGAGTATGGGGGAGGAGGCCGCTTTTAATTTTCAAGCGGCGGTGGGAGGATTTAGGGCAGGCGTCGTAGGAAGTATTGGCTCGTGATTTAATTTTCTTTAGGATATCTGTGGTGGCTGTTCGTAGGAGGTGTCGTATGCGGGCTTGGCATTGTTGTTGGATGTCGGTAGGGGAGAGATAGGTAGTTGTATTCAAGAGGGTTTGGGCGAGGGGTAGAGGGCCGCCGTTGGTGCTACATCTGCGAAGATTTCGTATGAGTTTGCGAGTTTTCTTATTGAGTCAGGTGGGGTCAAGGGACGAGGGAGTTGGGCGGGGTTTCTTCGGGGGTAGGAGGGGCCATATGGTGGCTGCATGGTCCATATGCTGGGAGAGTAGTGTGGTAAATTTCGAGGCGAGGGTGTCGAGGGTGTCGGGAGAGGCCGCGGAGGGGGGTGTGTTAATGATTTTTGCGTGGAGGGAGGCCGTTTGGTTGATAAGGAAGGGTGTGCTGTTTTGATATGTTTCTATGTGGTGTGGGAGGAGTGGAAGTTTGAAGGTGAGTTTGCGGGTGGTGTGGTGTGTGTGAGGTAGGTTTTGGGCCGAGGGGGGGGCGAGCGATTACAGAGGAGGGGGCAAGAATCACTAGGTGGACCGCTGAGTGGTCAGTAAAGTGTGAGGGGGAGGTGAAGACCGAGCATGCAGGTGGATTGAGGATGAGGGGGGAGGGGGGAGTGTAGAGCTAGTGGTCAAGGTAGCCTCCGCTACGGGGGAAGGTAGGAATGGGGGGGTGGAGTGGGTGGAGGTGGGATTCGAGTAAGGAGGTGAGGGCGGGGTTGCCAATACCTTGTGTGGTGGTCGTTTGAAAGTCGCCTCCCCAGAGGACGCGGTGGGTCGGGTAGTCGTCCGCTAGGCGGAGGCCCCATGCTGCGGCTATTGCGTATATTCGGGTTTGTTGGGTGCTGTGGAGCTGTGGCATGTAGGCTCCGAGAAGGAGGTAAGGGGTGCCTGAGTGTGGGATTAGGATGAGACAAGATATGTGCGGAATGAGGTGAGGGGGTGGGGTTAGATTAGTGGCGGATTGGAACGAGGCCCTGCGGACCGCGAAGAGAACGCATGCGTTGGGTAGGGGCACATGTGAGTAGTATGGTCGAGAGCTTTTGAGGAGGTAGTGGGGGAGGGCGATACGCCAGCGGGATTTGTGGGTGGCGTGGTTGGTTTCTGTGAGGATGAAGACGTCATGGTGGTGTGTGGTGGTGAGGTGTTCGACGTCCATAATGGAGGTGTGAAGGCCGCGGGTGTTGAGGGTAATGAGGTGGAGTGGTTGAGCTATGTGGTGAAGGGAGATGGGCGAGTGGAGGGAGGCGGGGGGGTTGGGATGGTCGTCCGGGGGGGCGGTCTTCAAGAGGAGGTCGAGAGGGAGGGGGGAGGGGGGGTTAGTGGAGAGGGGGAGTGAGGTTGGGGGGGGGTGGAGGGCGGTGAGTAGTTGGGGTCGGCCGACAGGGAGGGGAGTGGAGCGGAAGATGTGGTGCCACATGAGTGAGTGTAGTGAGTATACGGAGGCGCGGGGGTCTAAGGAAGGGGGGTTGTACGGTTGGTCGGGGGGTGCAATGGTGATAAAGTAGGTGTGCAGTACGGCGTGGGTTCCACATGACCATGCGTGAGGAGTGTCATTTTGGCGAGGGGGGTTGAGTAAGCGGAGGGTACCAACCGGCGGGGGGGGGGGGAAGACTTGCAGGAGGCGATTAGAGCGAGGGAGCGAGTGAGGAGGTTTGGAGGGGGGGTGGTGGTGGAGGGAGTCAATCCAGGTAGTGGAGGAGGGGGTTAAGTGGAGGAGACTGAAGTGAGAGTGTTGCCATGTGAGAACGAGAAAGGGGTGATTAGGCGTGCCCGGTCTGGGAGGTGTGCCTCAGTTGGAGAAGTTGGTCCAGTGGCTTGGCCTGGACTACTACATAACTACACTCAGCAACGCTACGCGTTCTGCGCGACCTATCTCAAGCGCCCACCCCCTTCCGCTTTCTGGAGCTTCTCACCTGCTGAAGCCTCCGTTGAATGGGGAGCCGCGTCCACACTTTCCGCATGGCTCGCCCTCGCACTCCACACGGTCGACATCGCCGCTCCCTCCGGCTTCAAGTGGACATCACACAGCCTCCGGAAAGGGGCTGCTTCCGCTGCCAGCTGCATCGGCGCCCCCGTCCCCGCGATCAAATACATGGGTGGCTAGGCCCAAAACAGCTCCGTGACCGAAGTAAAGTATAGTGACCCTATCATGACCCCAACACCTGCTGCTTGGCGTTTCTTCGGCTGGCTCGCCCCTTACCCCCCGCAACACTAATTTTGGTTGTGCAAGCCTTTGGCTTTAGGTTACTTGCAAAACGTGCCCTAGGGTAAATGGAGAAATTTGTTTAGATCTAGAGGTTTGCATATCCAACTCCCATGTGTACGGGACAGTCACACTAGCGGTTACTGTTACCGCCAATAGCGGCGCGTCGCGCCTGCAGGGCAACCGCCTTGCCTTGGCAGTTTGACGCAACCAACGACCAACGACCTCCCCAACGGTCTCATGTAGCTAGTCCTCGCCGCATAAGCCGGAACTAGCCACGAGCCTAGCACTCTCTACTTTCGCGCTCAGCCAATCTAGGCTTCGCGCGAACCCACCCACCCAACCCTATAATAATCCCGCGCTAATCGTCCCCCAGGCCCCGCCTGTGGGTGTCTTTTGGCCAAATTGTAAGCAAGCTGACATCTTTTGCAAAACGTGCCCTAGGGTAAATTTGTCTCAGGGCACCGCACCGATAGCGGAAAACACCGCACCAAGTACGTTTCAGAAAAAAATTGCTTTTGAACAGCAGCTTTCCCGGGCTTTCTTGACCCTGTAAGTAAGCTTGGGTAGGTCTTCATTGGATTCCTAACTGTGCCCTAGTGCCTCGGGAGAATGGGGAGTACACGTACCAATTTTTTGGTACGTATACCACGAGTACATGGAATTTTCAGAGCGTCCACAGTAGGTGAAAAGTCAAATTCCCACAGAAAAGGTTCTTTGATACGCCGTTCTTTATTCCATAGAACTGATCTTCGAAATAAAATCTGAGTTTGGAGGCATGTGTCCAAAATGGCGGCGATTCTACCACTATGCATCCATCGCACCAACGACGCTCGCTAGTAGCGTGTCGAATAGAGGGTAGGAGGCCTATACACGTGTTATGACCCAACACGAGGCGCTAATAGCAAGGTAGGGGTGGTGTTGGACGCGGTCGGGTCTAAGTTGTTACCCGTGCGAGGTTGGTCGGGGTCATATCACGCCCGCATGGATCGCTGCCCGCTGCCACAAAGCCCTTTTCTCAGCACTCCCAACCCTCCCCAACCACTCACGTCTAGAAAAACTCCGAAAGATGTTTAGCATTCGCGTTGGGGATCATGCAATGATTTGTTTTTATAACTTTATGCGCAGTAAGTCGGGCAAACACCCTAACTGCGGTTGAGCAATTCACCAATTTGAATATATTTAGCTATTTTAACAAGCTAGACCGCATTGCTTCCGCGCACTACCGCACCGGCGCGCCCTACCACCCCCCCCCGCCCCCCCCCCCCCCCCCCCCCCCCACCTCTCTCAGACCACTCATACTCGGAAAAGACAGACATGCGTGGATTGTCGTTGGTGTTTCGGAACCATAGTTACATTAATTATTCGTCATGGCTAATGTTGTTGCTAGCTAGCGTGAAGTCATCAGCGCAAACATGAACTACCGAAAAGAGTAGGCCCCGTGCTCCCCGCCGCCATCTCGCCCTAGTCTCGGCAACCCCGCTCCTCCCGGCCCGCCAACACCCTAAAATCCCTTATAATTATTGACTATGGGTGATACGAAGCCGTTGCTCAAGGTTTGCGAAGTTTCGTTGTTGCGAGTCGAGCACTCATTTGTTAATTGTTACCGGGAGAGCGAAGTGAGGACTCCCGAAAGACCTCCTAAACCTTTGGGCGTGTCGCTACCCGCCACCATCGCGCTTTGCTCTCTAAACCACGGCCTTTCTCCGACGACATGTAAAACTTAACCCCCCTTGGCTACCAATACCTAACGGTGGTGAGTCTGAAGTGGAGTTTGAAGCGACTTTGGTCGGTGTATGTTGGACATGTGCACAACAGTCAAGGTGGTCGACTCTAAGTGCAACTCACAGAACTCACCACATCCCCGATATATCAAGCGAGATCTAATGAAGTTATATTAAATTGAAATTTCCGCCCGTACCACGCGTTTTTTGTAGATAAGTCTAAGGTTGATCGGAGTAGTGGCGGCGCCGTACGCCAACGCGAATCTACCAAAAGTAAGCGCTAATGCCGCCTTCACATGCTCGTTAGGTACGACCGTGAAGAACCGCTTAATGTATTAAAATTGAAATAGGAATTTGATATAATGAAATTTTCACCAAAAATACCGGCAAACTGGACCGGCTCCTGTCTATCGGCCCACTCTACTTAGCCATTCAGGACTTCTTAGCAAGTTGGGCCCGGGTCTCTTCGACCAGGTACACCTATCGACACACCTAGCTTCACTGTGTGTCGACGTTCCTCGGGAGTCAAAAAACTGTAAGCAATTGCCAAAGCCCCCCCGCCTAAGCAGTAACAGCGTAATAATTTTGTAATCAAGAAAAACAGATCTAAAAATAAATACACTTGTCGAGAAATGCAAAACTAAACTGCTGCTCGACCTTCACGATGCACGGCCCGCTCCCACCGAACCGGGGGGCCGACCGGTCTAGGCCGATCGGCGTTAGGCCGGCCGGACCGGGAGGGACGACGGGCCAGCCTAATCTAGCTCTCGTGTGACTTCGGTCTTGCTAAAGATAGGAGGGGAAAGGCTGGCAAAAAACCCCTCCTCGCGTGGTCGCTCGTCGATCCCGCCGCCGCATCCCGTAAACCCCGCCCCAAGGTCGTAGCCGCGTCCACCGACGCGACGGTCCTCCTTGTCGAGGTCCCCCGTCACCTCGAGGACAGGTGGGGAGGACCGAGACACACAGACATAAAAAATTGGGCGCTCTTGCCTCCGCGCCTGAATTTCCCCTCTCATTTCCTCGGTTTTTTCTGTTTGGTACCCGAGTACCTGTCAGATAGTCCGGCCAACGGCCGTACCCTCCCCCGGCTGATCGCGCGTCCACCGAGCAGCCTTTGTTGAGCGGGGGCCTCCGCGCTCACCCGGGCCCACGCTCAAGAATATGTAGGCATGTCGGGGTAGTGGGTGTCGAGGAGGTAGGGGGGGGGCAGGTCACCGTAGTCGGATCCGTCGGGCCGCGGGCGCTCGGAAATTATTCAAGACCCTCCGTACGGGTTTTCCGGCGGCGACGAACCTCGGGGTCGTCGCCGCCAGATCGTGTCGCTCCTTCCGTCGCGACTGTCCTCCTTGCCCCCCAAGCATACTCCTCCCTCCGGGAGATGTAGCTTGTCGACGTAGCGGCTCGCTAGTGAGCGCCATGCCTTGGTACTGCTCCCCAACTAGCTCGACACCGGGTACGGAAATTAGTTTTAGTTTCCGAAAAAGCCCTCCGTACATGGCTTTCCGGCGGCGGCTGATCCTGAGGATTGCCGCCGCCTCACATAGTCGCTCCTCCGCGTGCGACCGGCCACCGGCATGTGCCATGTCTTGCCTCACCCCCAAGGAAGTTTCGACTGGCACATGGCTGGTCGACGGCTAGCGAGCGCCCTTTTCTGGCGTTGCTTCCCGGCTGGCCTCCTCCAGCTCCAACACCCACCTCCCACCGTTGATCCGGCCGTACCCTCCTCGCCATCAAGCGCTTATGTAGTACATGCCCCACTCCCTTGAAGTAGGGCAGTATTTAGTAGTTTCTGACAGCGAGGAAACATATCGGATGGGCCGAGCGGGAGATCTTGGTGCCGGTATTGCATAGAAATTATTTTTTCATAAGTCCTTTGTACATGGCTTTCCTTACAGTTGCTTATCCTGCGGATCGAGCTGTCGGCCCTCTTAGCTCCCTACCGTGCTTGGCATGGTACGGCGACGGGGTTTCCGGCGCCCACCACGGGGAGGTGAGGGGATGCCGACGGGCATGCGAGCGTAACCCCCCTCCGTGGCCGCCGCCGCTGCGCCGCCGGCGGGCGCCCCGCTTAAAGTCCTTCTATGACTATGTTTATACTTTTTGGAAGCGTATACGCCCCAACGGTTTATATATGGTTTATACACGGCTTCTGCATGTTATTTATTTTTTGGGAAGCGTATACGCCCTCTACACGCGTGGCTGACGGATGTAGTGACGGTTTAACCCGAAGCGTGGGTCAAGGTGTGGCTCGTGCACCATGATCGGGATTTTGCGGGCAACGCGCGTCCACGCGAGAGGCACTTACATTTCCACCCGGGTGGTAACGCCTAAAACATGTTGACAAGGTATGTGAGTGGCTAGAACCCTTAGTTGAGTGGTTTTGATGAGGGTAGAGTAAGACTCCGATGGTAAAAACAACCCATCGCAGGAGGTCCCCTCGACTATATTGTACAACCGAAACAATAAAATGTCGCTCGGCTCGGCTCGATGGACCGCCAGCGGCAACGACTGCAACTTGAACAGCGGCCACAAAGAGGAACCAAATATGTGCACACATGAGGCGTAAAACACCCCTTGTCGTCTAAGTAGTTTTACGTGGTGCACTTCTTTGTGTGTGCTTTCGCCCACATCACACTTGTAACCAGTTCTAGCTAAAATGGCCAACATTGTAATCGTTGTCTATTGACGGGGACATACTCAAACAATAAGTCCAATATTCACTGAGCGGTGCATTTGCTTTAGGTTGCTCATTTTAAACAGTACCTACCAAAATATCAGTGTTGTGGGCATGGTCGAGCGACTCCTTTACCAATTGAACATCCCCGCGGCGTTCCCCGGAAAGCTCGTATTTTCTACCGCTTCTAATGCCCTACATAGGTGTGGCGGTTAGCCTCCTCAAGCTAAACGCTAGCATAAATCAATTCTAATCTGTCTAGTTCTGACGTTGCAATATGGCAAAAGATGTTGTTGGTGACAGATGTTGAGAAGATGTCTCACCGCTGTACTTTAGCAGTATATGTTTGTAAGTGAACAATGGAATTGTTAAATGGTTATGTCACCTCCCTCTACTGCACTGGGCTTAAATAGGTTTCTGCCCAGCTAGCTTACGCATGCTTGCTTCGCTTACGTGTCAGGCGTTAGGGCTGTCTAACCGTCGTCATCTATCCAGAGACGCGGCCTGCCTAGCGTTGGGTTTCACGACGCGGTTCCTTCCGCACTGGAAAACTCGCTTAGGCGCGTCATCTGGCTAGTTAGATTGACTGTGCGTATTTGTACGTACCGGGAGGTACTGGTTGTACACTAGCATCAACACCCTTATGAATATTGCAGTAGCGACGCACCCACGTTTGTACGTCCGTCCGATAGAAAAGCACGAATTAGATTTAGTAACGAGTACATGCATAATGTCCTGCAATGTACTGTTGCATGATTGTACTCGTCACACTCGTACCCTCCCCCTCTTGAAAGATCTTTGAGGCCGCCGCGAGGCAGACCTCCGTGGTCTAAGCTCCTTTATTGAAGCAGTTACTGGGACTTAGGAATGCGCGCTAGGTGAGTGTGCATGAAGTCAATTTTCGCATGAGTCTTGGCAAACTTGTACCATTGGGGTGTCTCCAAGAAATCTTGTAACGTTGTGGTCCGGTGTAATTCGTTCAATCGGTGCCAGATAGGTGGAATGTCGTAATCACTAAAGTGTGTCATGAAGAGTAGATATATGCCTCGTGGTCCAGGTAGCGACTTGATGCACACAACAGAAATATGCGAGACGTCAAACTCCTCGTCATCTCCTTCAGGTACAGTTACCGGGACAGCTGGTCGTAGCGGAGCGGTAGAACAGGGTCGTAAGTTGTTCACATGGAACACATGATGTAAGCGTACTGTCGCTGGAAGTTTCAATATGTAACTGTATTTCCCAATTTGCTCCTCCACTGTAAAAGGTCCAAGCTCCATGTCTCTGAGTTTCCGGTTCGGTTGCCCACGTAGAAAAAGGTTTGCTGTGACGACTGACACCTTGTCTCCTTTGGCGAAGTGTGGCGCTGTTGACGGTTCTGTGCGCGCTTGCATCTCGTCTTTGTGCAGCTGTAACACTGAGCGTACCAGAGTATGTACGTCCTATAACACTCTCAATCGTTCTATTGCGTCTTGCGAAACTGGAATTGACGGTCGGATGTTGAATAGCAGATCAGGAGGCTCCTCAGGAGAGAATCCAAAATTAGCCTCGAACGGTGTGTGCTCAATTCCGAGTGCACGAGAGGCGTTGTACGCAAATTCCACTTGTGGTAGTAGCGTTGTCCAATCAGAGCCATCATAGCAACAGAAGCAACGAAGAAGCTGCTGAAACGTGTTGTTCACGCGCTCTCTCAGTCCGTCTATTTCTGGATGTCGACCGGAAGACATGTTCATGCGCGTTCCGAGGCGTCGCCAAAGAGTCTGCCTGAAGGCACTGACGAATTTCGGGTCGCGATCACTGACCAGCACACGGGGTAGTCCATGCAAACGGTAGACTCCCCGTAAAAACAAAGTTGCAGTTTCTTCGGGAGTAACAATCTTTGCACACGGCAGAAAATAGACCATTCGAGTTAGATGGTCTACTACAATTAGCACATTGTTAAAGCCATTGCTCTCAAGTAAGTGTGTCAAGTAGTCAAGACCAACTGTATGCCACGGTCTGGGTGGATTAGGTAGTGGGTAAAGAGTCGCAACCATTTGCGGTCGAATCTTCGCTCGTCGACTCACGACGCAACGTTCACAAAAGTCTTTCACATCTTGGCGAATTCGTGTCCACAAGAATCTGTCGAGTGCTTTAGCAAGAGTGCTAGCAACTCCTCTGTGACCAACTGACGAACTTTCGTGCAGCTCTGTGATCAATCTCAGTCGGAGCTCAGAGTTCTGTAGAATACAGAGGCGATCGAGGCGCCAAAAATATCCATCTCTGGCTTCAATCCGGCTGTCCTTCGTCCACTCACCCTCGTCCCCATAAAACGAGTCTTGGGAGTACCCCTCGCGAATGAGATCAGCGAACTCATGGCTCAGCTGCAACGCGTTAACAATAAGTAAATTTAACTGTGCGTCTTCAAACAGCAGCTGAGACTTCCGTCGTAATTCTCGATCTGACGGAACCTCGCCATCCCAAAATAATGGAACTGTGGCCTGAGGTACAAAGTCTTAACGGGTCAACTTCGCCGGCTTCAACGCCGTCAACAACGCCGTCAACAACGCCGGCTTAACGGGTCAGCTTCGTTCTGAGCACCCTTGCGATATGCAAGTGTCATCGAGCCCACAAACGGTTGCAAATCCCGCAGGTATCTTGCTTGTTCAGCATGTTGTTCGGTTGCATGAGCATATGTCGCGGTGTGTCGTGGTCTGTTACGACAAGGAACTTAGAGCATCCTTCAAGATAGCACCTCCAATGCTTGACAGATTCGCATACGGCCAAAGCTTCTAAGTCGTACACAAAGTAAGTGTTACCACGCTCAGCTGAATTCAGCTTACGCGCCATGTAAGAGACTGGTTGAAGACCTCCACCTTGGTCTTGCAACAGAACTGCTGCAATCCCCATTGTTGAAGCATCTGTAGCCACGGTGAACGTCGCGTCCGAGCCGACCTCCGGAAGGATCAGGCATGGCGCGGAAATGAGCCGTAACTTGAGAGTCTCAAAGGCTTCCAAACATGCAGGCGTCTGCGTAATCTATTGTAAGTAATACCGTATACGTATTAGTTGCAGATAGCTACTGTAAGCTACTCTAGATATGATTAGTACATGTCTAGATCGGACATACCGACAAACTGTTTGACTCGGTACAGAGCTGTCGCTAGGCTACAGCTCTCCCACTTATGTTGTCCCGACACCACGCCTGTAGGCTGGTTGTCGCCGTAACTGTTCCGTTTGCGGGACTGTGATTGTAACTACGTTTGCGTAAGTTATCTTCCACACTAACTGTGTTTGCCTGGTTCAATAGGTTATGGGCCCCCGCCTCACGTCACTCACGCGCGACAACCTAGTTCGGCGAGCTGCGATCGACAACTCTCCCGCAGAAGGCAAGTTTCTCTAGACACCTAGTACTTTCAACTTGTAGTCGGCGGTATCGCAAGTATAAACTGCGATTTAAAACCCGCCACCACCCCTCTTAAGTCAGCCACTCGACGGCGATAGCCAGCCACCCACACCGACGCACTCGTCGTGTGTGGACATGGTGCACACATGTCCAAGCTGGAGAACGGGGGGGCGCACCATCGGGTGAATACGCATCCACAGGTTGCACGCCAGCCGTAGCTTACCTTTTTTATTTTTATATTATCTTAGCGACTCAGCCGCCGGCGCAGCGCTCCACCTGTCATGGCCTTGGCCTCGACTTGTGCCCCACAATGGGTGGAGGATACAAAGAAGGTGCTCTGAGACACCCCTGGGCTACAGGCCGAGGGATCGGCGGGCATCAAGCCGTCTCTTTGAAACCGCTGTTAGGCACGAGTCCGGCTAGCGGTTTTTACCGCTGCCTGTTTTTTATTCAGCTCTTTCTTTTTCGCCCTCTGTCGAAATGGCGCCGAAAACTCCGCATGTTTCAACTCACGACTCCCTTGACTCGGGCTCTCAATAGAGCAATCTCGATCCCCCCCCCCGGATACTCTCGCGCTGCTCGTTGAGCAAATGGCGCACATAACCGCTCGCCTCGACTCGCAGTCGGCCGAGGATGCTGCTGTTGCTGCTGCGGATGCTAATCCGCACCCCCCTGTCGCTCAGCGCCGCCACAATGCTCAGCTCGAACCCGTCCGGGACAGCCACGACGTGCACACCCTCCCCCTGCTTGTACATCCCCAGCTTGGATACGTCCCACCGGACGCAGAAACAGTCTTCGCTGCTGCTACTCCTGCAGCTCATGTTGGCGACCCCACAGTCGCAAAGCGCCGTCCCGATGCGCCCCGCGAGCCCTCGCGTGCCGATGCGCACCACGACCCCACGCGTCACGCCCTCCAGGTTGATCACCTCACACCCACCCCCCCCTGGATATGCCCTTCACCATCCCGGCCCTCACATCCCGGAGGCGCCCTCTCACCTCGTCCCCCCTACCGTGACCACCCGCATTCGTACGGCCCGCCGCGTCCCATGGCCGGCCGCTCTCCCTTTCCCGGTGGTCCACCTCCTCCCTTTCATGGCCGGCATTCTTCCCCAGTCCAACATGGCGACCCCGCCACCCGTGGCCGTCGTCGCCCCACTATTGACCCGGTGGTCATCGGCCGGGCGGCACACGAAGCCCCCGGCTTCGACAAGGACGCCCTCAACCGGTCCATGAAGATGTCGGTCCCCGTCATGGGCCCGACCACGGACTAAGCAATGGAAGAGGACCCTCCTTAATTTCCTCTCCATCAAGGCCGCATACCTCATTCCACAGCTGGCCATACGCGACTCCGGCGTTTGGCTCGACGAACAAGCACAACACTACGCCTACACGCTGCTTCTCCATGCAGCCAGCGCGAATCATCGCGCTGACCAAGCGATGAAATGCGTTTCTCCAGCCCGCCCCGACTGCGCCGCTGTCGCGTGGGACATCATGACTGAACGCCTCGACGGTCGGTCTTTTGCTCGCTCCTTGTCCCTCCTGGACAACATGACGGTCAGACAGCGCCCTGGTCAGTCACTCAGTGACTATGTCCACTACATGCGCCAGACCTTTGACGACTACAACGACACATGCCAATTGGTTGATGGCTCCGTTGCCATCCACCCCCACAACCTCGGTCTCCTCATGCTGCGCGGTATTTCCAGCAGCGGCCCACACGGTCTGGCGAAGCAATGCGTCATCAACGCCTTTGACACGGACTACATCCTGTCGGCTGATGAAGTGATGGCCAACATTCTCCAACTCGCGAACAACATGGACGACGACCCTGCCCCGGACACACCCGCTCCCACCATATCACCCCCTCCCATCTCCGCGTTCGTCGCTGCGGGCCGCGGCTCGCACAGCGGTCGAGGCCCACCACACCGTAACCCTCGCGGCCATCGACCCAACAAGTGTGGCGTTTGTGGCAGCCTCAACCATCTCATGTCCGCCTGCACTGCCACGGGTGACGCTATCCTTAAGTGGAATCTCGCCAAGCGTAAGATGACCGTCCATAAGTACGGCGCCGCCGGTGGCACCCCCTCTGCTCACGCTGCGCTGCTGAGCGACGTCCCTGCCGACGACGCCCCCACCGATGACACCGACTGCCTACCCACCCTCGAGGACTGCGCTGATGACTACGATGACGACGAGGTGAGTGTCCCATTCAGCTCTGTGGCATTCTCCTCTTCCCTCGCCCCGGGTCATAACCTGTCACAGTTTTGGGTCGTTGATTCCGCCTGCTCGATTAACCTCACCGCGTTTCAAGGTGACTTCGTGAAATTCACGCCCCCCTCCGCTCCCTCTCGCGTGGGCGGTGTCGGCGTTGACGTTAAGGGCAATGGCTCAGTGCGGATTTCTGTCAGACTTGCCTCTGGCCAGCTCATTCACCGCAGTGTGTACGCACTCAACACCCTTGACCTATCATCTCGCTCCGCTCAGCGTATCGGCAGGCTACTTAGTGTCAGCTGGATGCAAACTCACAGCGGATGTGAATTCGTCTTCCCCTCCAACTCTGACACTGGTTTGCTTTTGGTACCCACATGCATGGGTGTGCTAGAACCGTCCGGAAACGGTCTCTATCTCCTTCCCCACCAGCCGGACCTCCCTTCCGGCCCACCCGCACCGGCGGAACTTGACGCCTCACCTCAAGTTGCCCTTACTGCCCAGTGTGATCCCGTCCTGTGGCACCGTCGGTTTGGCCACCTCAACATGCAAAGCCTTCATGACCAGCATAATCACGGTGTCCCGACTAGCCCTGTGTTAGCTAGCACTGTAAACAAAGTTTCTTGCGACTCTTGCTTACTTCACAAAGCCACAGCTGCACCACGCAACACATCCGCTTGCGCGAAGCCATCCCACCCCCTCCTCAACCTGTCCGCTGACCTATGGGGCCCGGTCAATGTCCCCTCCCCACATGGCCTCCGCTACTGCTTGCTCGTCATCGACCACCTCACCAACTACATGTGGGTGCGGTTCCTTAAGTCTAAAGACGACGCATGTTCGGAATTGGAAACCATCCTCTTGGACATAAAGCACTTGCATGCCCGCCATCACTCCCAGACGGGCGCGTTCGCACCGGTCCTCAAGTTTGACTCAGACTCTGTGTTTGAAGCTGCTGTCACTCGCCGGATGTGCGCACACCTCGGCGTCGGGGTTCAGTTCTCTGCCCCATACGCCCACCACATGCTCGACAAGGCCGAACGTCCTTGGCGAACTATCCGGGACAATGCATCGGCGATGCTTCACAACATGACCGTTCCCAACTCCATGTGGTCGTGCGCTGTCAGCACTGTTTTGTACCTTCGCAACCGCACGTACAGTCGCTCGGTCGGACCTAATGGGGGCGTCCCCCTCACACTCCTTACGTCGTCGGTGCCCGACGCCTCCAAGTTTCGCGTCTTCGGCTGTGCCGTTTTCGCCAAGGTCCCCGACAAACAACGTCGGAAACTCAGTGAAAAAGCATTTCGCGGCGTCATGGTGGGCTATCCCCCTGACGCACCCGGGTATCGTGTCTACAATCCGGAAACGCGTCGCATCACCACTTCCGTACATGTTGTCTTTCAGGAAAACACCCCAGGCTTCGACACACAACCCTCCGTCGACTCGGCCATCACCGACTCTTCGGAAGACGTACCCGCAGACTCACCCCTATCCCACCCCATTGACCTCACACTGTTGTAAGTAATTCTTAATGCAGATTAGTTATAGAGAGCTAATGATAGAAGTCCTTATGTACATGACATCATTCAGAGTGTCTGTGCGCGATATCACGCACTAGCGTATAGACAGTTGACAGCGACAGCTGAAGAAACTTCTCTTGTCTCGACACCAGCCGCCACCCAAGGCTGATTGTTTAGCGTACCTGTAACCAGCACACCGCAAGTTACAGTATCTTCCTTATCGAACCGTCCATACCACGTTCAACAGGTTATGGAGCCCTCCACCTGAAGGTTACGCGAGACAACGGTGTCATTCTGCGTGCAACTTGGAAACTCGCCCGAAGGCAAAGCCATTTTTTAAAAATAATAATAATACTTTACGCTGTACATTTATTCCCACCTTTTCATTCTGCCCTCCGGAACAGTTCCACTACCACCTACTATACTCTACGCCACGACGACCTAGCCAACCACACAAGCGCACACGCTTGTGTGGACATGGTGCATACATGTCCAAGCTGGAGTGGGGAAGGGGGGAGCACTGTGCGGGTGAATACTCATACACAGGGTGCACGATAGCATCAGCCGTAACGTAGAGCAGCGGACATATACACTTACATGTTCTTGCCTCGGCTGTCACTGTGCCCCACACTGGGTGGAGGATACGGAAAAGGTGCATTGAGACACCCCGGGGCTACATGCCGAGGGGTCGGTGGGCATCAGGCCGTCTCTTTGTATACCGCGCCGTTAGGCACAGTTACCGCTAGTGGATTTTTCCACTGTCCGGTTGGGTACTCGTTTCCTCTTACATGGCGCCAAAATCAAAGCCGGCACCCACCGCATCGGCCGCCGACTCGGCTGCCGACTCCGGTACGTGCGACACTCCGTCGGCCGACTCAGCCGGCGAAAGCATTCGACTGGTGATGGAGCAGCTGCAACTGCTCCACGCCCGAATGGACGACCATGACCGGACGCAGTCGGAGCTTCTCCGTCGGGACGCGCTGCGCAATCACCCGGCACCTATCGACGCGGCGCCGCCCCCACCTGTGGCCAACCAGTACCGGCCTACTAGCGACTCCGTGCCTGCTCCGATGTTCGAGCACTCACTCCACAGCAACGCGAGTCGCAGGCCCACGATCGATCCGGAGTTTGTTGCACTGACAGCAGATTGGGCCACCAATTTCGACGGTGACTCTTTTTCCCGGTCTTTTCGCATGGACGCCCCACTTATGCCGAGGACGGGTGAGTTCAAAACGTGGAAGCGCGACTTTCTGTCGTTCCTGTCAATTAAGGGGGCTGCGCTGATCCCTCAACTGGCTCTTTCCTCCTCTGGCGTCCCTCTGAATCCAGTCGCTCAGCGGTTCGCACACGCCATGCTCGTTTAGTGCTGCCGACAGAACAAACCAGCTGCACAAGCCATTGCGGGGGTTCCCGCTGGACGACCCGACTGCGGGACAGCCGCCTGGGAAATGTTGTGCGAGAGACTGGACGCACAGTCCATCTCACGCACGCTGTCACTTCTGGACCGCATGATGGTTCGTCAGGCTTCTGGTCAATCTGTCTATGCATACGTCCACGTTGTGAAGCAATGCTTCGATGAGCTGAACGAGTGTCTGCAGCTGAAAGATGGTTCTGCTGCCATTCACCCCCACATTCTCGCTATGGTCATGATTCGCGGCCTCTCAAACGTTGGGCAGTATGGCCAAGCCAAGCAGTGCGTGATTAATGCCTTTGACGCCGACAGAGTGATGGGGAGCATTATCCACCAGGCTCAGAATCTGGACGCAGATGCCTCCAACAAAGCCGACACTGCTCACTCCGGGACTGCGGTCAATGCCTTCCTTGCGGATCGTAAACGGCAGGGTGGCCGTAGCATTGGGGGATGGACCGCTGACAAAAAGAAGTCCAAGTTCTCGATGAAGTGCGGGGCCTGCGGAGACCCAAACCATGTCTGGTCGACCTGCAAAGCACCGGATGCTGATGTCCTCCGCTGGACACTAGCCAAGCGTAGGCAGATTGCCGAAAAGTACGCCGGTCAGCCCCCTCCCACTGCACACCTCAGCGACCTTCCTGCTGACGAGGCGTCGGAGATACAGGCTCCTGCTGAGGACGCACTGGAATACGACATGTAGGACGAATATGACGACCTGTTGCAGACCTCGTGTTGCAGACCTGTCTGATTACTGGGTAGTTGACTCTGCTTGCTCCGTCAACTTGACGTCATTTCGGTCGGAGTTTTCGGAATTTCATCCCTCTTCCCGCCGCCGCACCGTCGGTGGCGTCGGTGTCTCGGTACATGGCAGTGGAAAAGTCCGCATTCCCATTTGCTTGATTTCCGGTAGAACGGTCTTTCGGCTCGTTCATGCCCTCTATACCCCTGACTTGTCCTCTCGGTCTGCGCAACGTATCAGTGGTCTACTGAGTGTCAGCTGGATGCAGAAGCACTCAGGGTGCGCGTTTTCTTTCCCCACCGACACTGACTCTGGCATGTTGCTTGTCACCACAGAAATGGGGATGCTAATCCCGTCGGGGAACGGGCTGTACCTCCTCCCGAGGTCGCATGACTGTGCGGGGCTGTCCTCGCACACCGTAGACAGTCGCAGTCAGAAACCTGTCGCACTTGCTGCCGAGTGCGACGCTGCTTTGTGGCATAGTAGAATGGGGCACCTGAACATGCAGAGCCTCCAAGCTCAGCATTCTCATAACACGGTGTCTGTACCTGTTATGCCTAGTTCTGTAAAAGATCTCTCCTGTGCGTCTTGCAATCTGAACAAAGCCGCGTCTGCGCCAAAAAATCGCAAAGCATCTCAGAAACCAGCCGCACCACTTCAGCACCTGTCGTGTGACCTGTGGGGTCCTGTCAGTGTCCCCTCCCCTTACGGTCTGAGGTATTGCCTACTCATCATCGCCCATCACACTAACTTCATGTGGGTGAGGTTTCTGAGGTCTAAGGATGAGACGTGCGCGAAAATGGAGACCATCCTCCTGGACGCGCGGCATACACATGCCCGTTATCACTCACACCTCCATGCGTATGCACCGTTTCTAAAATTTGACTCAGGCTCGGTCTTCGAGGCAGCGAACACGCAGCTCATGTGCACGAGATATGGTTTCAGCACTCAATTCTCAGCGCCTTATGCACATCACATGCTTGGGAAGGCAGAACGCCCGTGGCGCACGCTGCGTGACTGCGCGTCCTCAATGCTTCACGCGATGTCTGTGCCTAACAACATGTGGTCCTGCGCGATCAGCACGGTGGTCCACCTCCGTAACCGTACCTACAGTCGGGTTGTTGGTCCTTCTGGGGGGGTCCCTATCACCCTTCTTACAAGCGCAGTTCCGGACGCGTCAGTATTTCGCGTGTTCGGGTGTGCGGCATTTGCCAAGGTACCTGATAATCTCAGACGGAAACTCGGCCTGAAAGCATTCCGAGGTGTGATGATGGGGTACTCTCACAACTCACCGGGGTATCGTATCTACAACCCTGCGACAAGGCGCATCATCACGTCTGTCCATGTCAGATTTGACGAGAATGTGCCCGGGTTTGGGACATCCCACCCTGTCGCCTCGTCGATAGATGTGTGTGCAGACGCAGAGACTATCCCTGTTTCCCCTGTCAGTCACCCACTCCCAGATCTAGTCTTGGACGCAGAGGACACCGTGCCTGTGGTGGGGGTCGACAGACACACTCGCCTTCGCGGACCGCCTACTCGCTTCGGGGAGTACGTTGCCCATGTCTCTACTGTGCCGCGCGTGTGTGTCACTGACTCGTGTGAGCACGATCTGTCCGACCACTTGGACGACATCTTTCCACTCGCTGACTTCTCCATGATGGTCGCTCAGCCACGTCACAGGTGCTCTGAAAGACCTGTGCGCGACGTCGCCCTAGTGTCCGCGAACGTATGTGTTGAACCAACATCCTACAAAGATGCTTTGAACAGTCCCCAGTCGGCGGAGTGGAAGACGGCCATGCAGGTGGAATTCAACTCTCTGACGTCCAACCATACATGGGATCTCGTTCCCTTGCCCGCTGGACGCCGCGTGGTCAACAACATGTGGGTTTTCAAGGCTAAAACAGACGCATCTGGCGCTGTCTCCCGGTACAAGGCGCGGTTTGTCGCAAAGGGCTGCAGCCAACGCGAGGGGATTGATTACACGGAGACAAACCTATCCTACCGTCACTAAAGACATTAAAAGGATCCAAAGTACTACTAAAGTACTACTGACGTAAAAAATATAGGGGATGGGTCGGTAGCTCGGATGAGCAACGCCGACCGTCTTCGCTCCGGGCTTGGCCTCCCTATGAGCGATAGACTGGTGACCACAGGGCCCGTCGGACGACGGGCACCGATCACCTCTCCCCACCCGAGCATAGCTCACCCAGGTCAGTGGATCCGTAGGCACATCAGACGGTACACACTCCAAGGCGCAGCTTTCACAAATTTGAATTCGGTTCACATGCCGGAATCTGCGCCACCTACTTCTCAAACACTCCGAGTACTCCGTCCAATACTACGACACTCGTACGTATCCAAAAGATTACAAAAATCACTCCCCCACGGAGCCGGCGCACTCTCACGCGCCCCTCCGAGCGTCCGGACGTTCCCATCAGACGTCCGTGAAAAACAAACCCAGGTCCCATCAGACCTGGTCGTGTGCCGCCAACACACGCTGACCACCTCTAACCCACTCTCTCTCCACTCCAAATCCACCACTTACACACACATCGACACCCACCTTACGACCATTATGTCATCACCTTCCGCCCTCCCGGAATCATACAAACAGGTACTCCTCAAAGACCGCCCCACACCCCTCTTCGCGGAAGCCTACATCGGCCCCCGCAACCGCCTCGTGGGTCACCCACTTGCTCCTTTCCTCACAGCCCCACAGCTCACACATGCGGACTACGGACGAGGCACACCCCTGGAACCCACGCCGGGCACAGGGCTTCAAACTCCCCTGGTCCTCTCCACCCCGACGACTGCCCCCGACCTTGGAGGGGCCGTTGACCTCTCTGCTCGCCTGATCGACTCCTACCTACTGACAGGCCAGTACTCCACCGCCCCCCCTGACACTGCCAGCTTCTGGCTCCACGGTGTGTTCCTACCAAACACGCCGTCCTCCTCACTTATGCTCCTCTCCGCCTGCTCCCTCGCTCGACGCTGGCTTCTCGAAAAAGTTCACGCCCTGACCGATATTCCGGCCCGCGCGAAAAATATAATCGGTCGGGAACTCGCCCATCGTGCGAAATGGACAGCCTCAGTCACCCGCACCCCACACCCAGCCATGCCCCAGCAACACGACCTCACCCCACTGCCAGTCGCACTCTCACATGGTCATCAGGAGGTCCGCCTGGACATCCCCACCTCCTGCATCACAGTTGGCTTACTTTATCAGCTCGCTTCACGCCAGCGTGAACTCCCGTCGGGAGGTCCAACGCCACCCTGCGCCGCCTCGGACCCCCAACTTTCCACCACCCTGAGACAGCAAGAAATTCAGATTATCCGCGCTGTAGCCGTTCCCGCAATTTCAGGCCAACGCCTGAAAATTAGCTCCTCCTTGTTCACTCATCTCTCCGGCCCAGACGTCGTTCCCCTGATACAGGCCCTCCTGTTAGATCGACTCGCCACGGAACTCGCCGACACCTGGAACGCCAGCGCCACCACCCCTGCCCCCCGAATGGAAGACCTCCCGGAACCAGCCCAACTCCTGCTCCAGATCGCGGACGCCCTACAACCTACACGGGAACCAGTCCAGGTCGTGAACGACCCCCTCTCCTTCTGGATGCATATCCTCCACCCACCCCATAATCCAGTTCTTTCACAATCAGGACCTGTACATTTTCATGCCACCCTTCAAAATGCTATTCACACCGTACCCCCCACCCCCCAAAACTACACAATTACCATCACACCCCCCCCTCTCACAGGCCATGTCCCAGGCACCTCCTGGACTGACACCTGTCTCACCACAGTCCTCATCCAGTCCCCCCACCCCCTCCCCTTCCCCCAACCCACATCACAAGGCAATATCCCTTCTTCACACTGGCTCTCCACTCTCCTCCATCAAACAGCTTCAGAATACGCACAGTCACACACCCACTCCCACAACTCCACTCCCTCCACCTTCGACATCTCATACCACACCTCCCTCAAAAAATTTCCTGACGGCTCATACTTCCGCTCCCACCCCTCCCCTTCCCCTCACATCAACACCAGCATCCAAATCTCCCTCACCAAAATCATGTACTGCATCCTTATCTCAACCAACGGCACTGCCACCATTCCCCTTCCCCACACCTACATACACCGCGGTACCCCCACCAACACCACATGCTCCCTATACATCACACCCCACCACTACTCCACCTTCGGCAGGTCCCGCATCACAGACCCCATCTTCACCACCTCCCCCTCCCCCCCCCAGCTCACCCTCGCAAAAAACAAATCCCTCCTTCGCAACCCCCCCTCTCTCCTTCTCGAATGGACAGGACACTTGCAGGCGACCAACACCTACGAGGCATGGCAACAAGAACCTGCGGACGGCTCCCTGCTGGACACCCCTGACGATACCCCCCTCGACCTCGACTCTCTACCTGACATCCAACTGGCCCCCTCATTCTCCCCCCCTCCCCCTCGCACTCGCAACCAGCGCCCCTCCAAAAAACGTCGCTCCCCCTCCCCCGCCCATCATACGTACCCCCAACCCGCTCACCCTGCTGACCCTTCCCCCTTGTCCGCCACCGCCCCTCCACTCCCTCCCCCCCTTCCCACCATCCTCGAAACCTCAGTTGACCATATGGATTCCTCCTCCACCCCCCTCACACACCCCAACACAGCCTCCTCCCACCCCACCGGCATTAACCCCCCACCTCCCTCCCCCCCCCAACGCACTGACTCCACCCCCCACATGCTATCTCCCCCCCTCCAACTCCTCCCCCCCTCCCTTCCCCACACTGACCCCATGGACTCCTCTCCAAAGACACGCACACCAACAGACCCAGCCCTCAAACCAGCCCCCCCGTCCGGCGTCCTAAAACACACACGCCACACCCTCAGAAAGTCCCCCCACTCACCCCCACACCGCCGCACCCCCCATGACCCACAGACCCACACACGCCTCACACACTCCCCTTCCCCACAACCCACCCCCAACTCCAACCGCCGGAACCACGACCCCCCGCCCAACACACACCCCTCCAACCTTCCCCTACCTGCCTCGTCCCCTGCGACCTCAGACTTCGAGCTCGAAGACCTCCCTGAAGAAGACCTCAACACCGCGGAAGCCAACGAGGAACACCTCCCCTCACCTGGACCTCCCATCCCTCCATCAGATGTCCACTCGGCCGCTAGGGCCAGCCCCCATCCCTAACTCCACTACAGACGGGCCAGCAGGCCCGGAGGTTCGACCCCCTGCCCTCCCCCCACGCCCCACCCAAGATATCCG
>JAPMLY010002285.1:42500-55006 GCA_026401115.1 Tetraselmis chui | reverse complement strand
TTTTCATAGCTAGCTAACACCGGGCTAGTTGGGACACCGTGAGTATGTTGGGCATGTAGGCTTTGCATGATCATGTGTCCAAACCAACGGTGCCACAGTACGGGGTCACACTGGGCAGTAAGGGCAACCCGAGGTGAGGGTCAGGTGCCGACGTTGCGGATGGGCTTGATGGGAGCTCTGGATGGTGGGGAAGGAGGTAGAGACCGTTCCCGGACGGTTCTAGCACACCCATGCATGTGGGTACCAAAAGCAAACCAGTGTCAGAGTTAGAGGGGAAGATGGATTCACAGCCGCTGTGTGTTTGCATCCAGCTGGCACTAAGGAGTATGCCGATACGCTGAGCGGAGCGAGAGGACAGTATAGTGCATACACATTGCGGTAAATAAGATGGCTAGAGGCAAGTCTAACATAAATCCGCACTGAGCCACTGCCCTTAACGTCAACGCCGACTCCTCCAAAGCGAGAGGGAGCGGAGGGGGGTGTGTACTTTAAGTAAGTCGTCTCGGAACGCGGTGAGGTTAATCGAGCAGGCGGAGTCAACGACCGAGAACTGTGAGAGGTTACGACCTGGGGTGAAGGACGAATAGAATGCCACAAAGCTGAAAGGGACACTCACCTCGTCGTCATCGCAATCATCCGCGCAGTCCTCGAGGGTGGGTAAGCTGTCGGCGTCATCGGCGGGGGCGTCGTCGGCTGGGATGTCGCTCAACAGAGCAGCGTGAGCAGAGGTAGTGCCACCGGGGGCGCCGTACTTATGGACGAGCATCTTACGCTTGGCGAGGTTCCACTTAAGGATAGCGTCATCCGGGGCAGTGCATGCGGACATGAGGTGGTTTAGGCTGCCACATACGCCACATTTGTTGGGTAGGCCGCGACTACCACGATGATTACGGTGTGGTTGGCCTCGACCGCTTTGCGAACCGTGGCCCGCTGCGACGAACGCGGAGATGGGGGGGGTGATGCGACCGGAGCGGGTGTGTCCGGGGCAGGGTCGTCGTCCATGTTGTGCGCGAGGTGGAGGATGTTGGCCATCACCTCATCAGCCGACAATAGGTAGTATGTGTCAAATGCGTTGATGACGCACTGTTTAGCTTGACCGTGTGGGCCGCTCCTAGAAATACCGCACAGCATGAGGAGACCGAGGTTGTGGGGGTGGATGGCAGCGGAGCCATCAATCATTTGGCATGTCTCGTTATAGTCATCAAAGGTATGGCGCATGTAGTGGACATAGTCACTGAGTGACTGTCCAGGGCGCTGTGTGACCATCAAGTTACCCAAGAGGGGCATGGAGCGAGCAAAAGACCGAAAGTCGAGGCGTTCACACAGAATATCCCACGCGGTAGCGGAGCAGTCATGGCGGGTTGGAGAAAAGCATTTCATCGCCCGGTCATCGCGATGATTCGCGCTGGCTGCATGGAGGAGCAACATGTAGGCGTAGTGTTGTGCATGTTCGTCCAACAAGACGCCGGAGTCGCGGATGGCCAACTGCGAAATGAGATATGCGGCCTTGATGGAGAGGAAATTAAGGAAGGTCCTCTTCCACTGCTTAAAGTCCGTGGTCGGGCCCATGATGGGGACCGACATCTTCATGGACCGGTTGAGGGCGTCTTTGTCGAAGCCGGTGGCTTCGTGTGCCGCCCGGCCGATGACAACCGGGTCAATGGTGGGGCGACGACCGCCACGAGTGGTGTGGCCGCCACGCTGGGCTGGGGGAAAATGCCGTCAATGGAAGGGAGGAAGTGGACCACCGGGAAAGGGAAAGTGGCCGGCCATGGTAGGCGGCGGGCCGTACGGGTGCGGGTGACCACGGGAGGGGGGGACGAGGTGGGGGCGCGCCTCCGGGAAGAGAGGTCCGGGGCTTTGAAGGGTATATCCGGCGGGGGTGGTATGGTGGGGGTGGTGAGAGGTGTTCCGCCGGTAGCTCGTGACGCGAGGGCTCGCGGTGCGCATCGGGACGCGAGGGCTCGCGGGGCGCATCGGGACGGCGTTGTGCGACGGTGGGGTCGCCACCATGAGCTGCAGCGGTAGCTGCAGCGATGGCCGTTTGTGCGTCCGGATGGGCGTAGCCAAGCAGGGGGAGGGTGTGCACGTCGTGGCCGTCTCGAGAGGGTTCGAGCTGCGCATCGCGACGGCGCTGAGCGATATGGGTGTCGGTATTAGCAGCTGCAGCAGCACCAGCAACAACAGCAACAACGTCGGCCGACTGCGCGTCCAGGCGGGCGTTAACGAGCGCCATTTGCTCCAAGACGAGCGCGAGAGTATGAGAGGTGCGAACGAGAGTGCTCTGCTGAGAGCCGAGGTCATGGGAAGCAAGAGGCGAAACATGCGGAGGGTCGGCAGAGCGAGTTTTCGGCGCCATTTCGACAGAGGGCGAAAAAGAAAGAGCAAAATAAAAAACATGCAACGGTAAAAACCGCTAGCCGGACTTGGGCCTAACAATGGTTTCAGCGAGACGGCCTTATGCCCGCCGACCCATCGGCCTGATGCCCCGGGGTGTCTCAAAGCACCTTTTCTATGTCCTCCACATCCAGTGTGGGGCACAAGTCGAGGCCAAGGCCAAGACATGTTGAGCGCTGCGATGGCGGTTGAGTCGCTAAGATAATACTAAAATAAAGAGGTAAGTTAGGGCTGTCGTGCAACATGTGGATGCGTATTCACCCGATAGTGCCCCCCCCTTCTCCAACTTGGACCTGTGTGCACCCTGTCCACACACGACGAGTGCGTCGGTGTGGGTGGCTGTCTGCCGCCTTCGAGTAGCTGACGTAAGAGGGGTGGAGGTGGGTTTTAAATCGCAGTTTATACTAGCGATACCGCCGACTACAAGGTGAAAGCACTACGGTTTTATCTAAACTTGCCATCTGCGGGAGAGGTGTCGATCGCAGCTCGCCGAACCAGGTTGTCGCGCGTGAGTGACGTGAGGCGGGGGCCCATAACATGTTAAATCATGCAAACACGGTTAGCGTGGAAGGTAACTCACGCAAACGTAGTTACAGTCACAGTCACGCAAACATGACAGTCACAGAGACAACCAACCTACATGCGTGGTGTCGGGATAACAGAAGTGGGAGAGCTGTAGCCTAGCGACATGTCTGTACCGAGTCAAACAGTTTATCGAGATAGGGATGGGGGTCGGCCTGCGGGGGCTGGTGGTATCGCCGGGAGGGGGCAGAACTTAAGAGGGAATGTGGGTCTTTTCGACGTCGTTTTCTAGCAGTTCCTCGAGGTCGTAGTCATGGTATTCATGTGAGGAGGAGGGAAGGGGGACGAGGGTGGGGTGGAGGGAAGGTAGGTTGTTGAGGGTGGGAGGTAATGGAAGGGGGAGTATGAGGGGGGTGGGGAGGGGGGGAGGTGGGTGGGAGGTGGGGCTTTAGAGTTTAGAGCCTATGCTTTACATTTGCGCGACCGTCGCATAAGCATTCATGACATTGTGGCATTGCACGCCCGCTACTCTTTTCGTCTAATAACCAGCACGGCGATTGTTTGAAAGAGCGTGCATGTGACGAGTACAGTCTTGCAAAAGTACATTACATGACATTGTACAAGTGCTCGTTACTAATTACAATTCGTGCTCTTCTATCGGAAGGACGTACAACGTGGGTACGTTGCTACTACAATTTAGCGAGGGTTCTTATACGTACTTACTACCAATACCTCCCGGTACGTACATGTACGCACTGTAAATCTAACTAGCTAGATGACGCGCCAGGCGTTTTCCAATAAAGAATGTGATTCCCCGGCATGGACGAGCCGCGTCGCTAGTTTGTTGATGACGGTTGGAAAGCCCTAGCACCTAGCACGAGAACAGAGCAGGAGCATATGCAAGCTAACGAGGCAAAGACTATAATATAAGCCTAGTGCAATAGAGAGAGGTGACAGAACCTTTCAACAATTTCCTTTGATTAACTACAATCTATTGTTAAACACTAGCATCGAGACATCTTCTCAATTCTCCCTCCATATGCACTTCCACTTAGCGATAGAGCAGCGACACGACAGAACAAAACATATTTGTGTTTGCTGTTAGCTTTCCGAAGGCTAACCGCCACACTGCCGCACGGGTGCGGGCGCAATAACCCCAAGTACACAAGCCCGGCCGGCAATGCACGAATTCGCCCCCCGTAACTGAGCATGGCCTAGGATTTCAGGAGATTTGTCAATAAAATCGACGCATGATTACATTGTTACTTACGAAGGTGCAAATCTTGTCCGGACTTGTGTGGAAGAGTGTATTATGGTGAACCGGACTTGTGTGGAAGAGTGGTCATGGTTCCAAAATGTGCCCCACCCCTTCTCGATTTCCTGCTTGCACATGACATATTACACCATTATGCACACTACCATGCATTGCTATAGTTTAAAAAAGTTGCGGAAGCCAATAGGCCTATATTGCTGCAATACTAGAAGATCCATGCAAACAAAGTTGAGGAGAGGGGGGAGGTGGGACCTAAAATAATACATTTCATCGTTACAGCCTGATAGATATACGCGCACTTTCACACGATTGAACGCTACCCATGAGAGATTGATGCACTTAGCTAGTCGCAAAGAGGCCAACTACGACACCAATACATTATTAATACTCAAAACGCTTCGCTCGGCATTGAGGCATTTTCCCGAGTCACTTTGCGGAATTAAGGGGTCCCCACACGCGCTAACTTGAGCAACCCCATACACAAAGTCTCCGTGCTTTCATTCGCCTCGCACGCCTCGACGTGCCGTGCACCAACCCTAGTTCCCGGATGGGATTCCTGCTTGCGAATGAAAATGATTTACAACACGTACTAAACGTACTACCCATTGTTGGTGTCTTGGAGCCGTCCCGTCAATGCCATCCACACGCAAAGAATATGTGAATGTAGAGGTATCAACCCACAGACTGAGGGAGAGGGCGCCACGCCACACCTCACACACCCATGCAACATCCACACCACAACCAGACCCCGTCGTGGACGCCCCCCTCCCATGTTACGCGCTTTCTTGCTTAATAATCACAAACAATCGCAAAGCACCCAAAAGATTACACAAATCACGGCACGGCATGAGGCCCCCAAAAATCGAGAGGCTCACCCTATTGCCCGCCTAGATCCATCAGGGACGTAGTCCAATGCTCCATGGGGATGTGGGGCCCTGTCACATTTTGGCGCGCCATCTCGAGTAGCAACAACAATCTCTTCATCGGGACCTCCGGCTCCAACAAGTGCGCCACCGCCTCATCAATCTAGACGTTTTAAGGCGCCAGTAGTTAGAGGAGAATGGCAAGGCATTCAGGGAAGAAGGCATTGAGAGAGAGCATGCTTGATGTTCTTACCTCCTCAGGTCGGAAGGCGTTCAGCGACCGGAAAACAGACTTGATGTCCGCTTCCCTTAAAGCAGGCACGCTAACGAGAGGGGGGGGGGGAGGGGGGGGGTCGACGTTCGGAAAGTCAGCGCGTACAAGCAAAGGCCAGGAAAAAACACATAGTACTTAGGGATGACGGCGACATTTGCATACAGTGGTCTTCTGTCTTTGTGTACGAGCGTGTGTGTGTGTGTGTGTGTGTGTGTGTGTGTGTGTGTGTGTGTGTGTGTGTGTGTGTGTGTGCATGGCCGCATGGGGTGTAATTCCTAAACATGTGTTCAAAAACTCCGTGTGTGCATCCATGAGTGTAATTGTAGAGGAAGGGCATCGATTTATCTGTGCATGTGCGTGTGAAAAAAATATGTGTACATCGATGAGTGTCATTGAAGAAAGAAGGGGAGGGGGAGTTACGTGAGCATGACTTGGAAGGCTGAGGAGAGGTCCATGCTGGAGAGGACATGGCCGTTACTGGTGGTTCCCACCACAAAGAGCTTCCGCCCCGGCGGCGGCATGCGCTTCACCAGCACCAGCAACGTCTGCAACACGGCATTGGAGAAGCGCGGGCCGATGGGCACGTACTCCAGCAGCCGCTCCAGGTCGTCCAGCACGATGATGGACTGCGTCGACTTGTACGCGTCGTCAAACACCTTTGCGATCTTGCTGCATTTGGCTGCCTCCGAGTAACCAACCATGTTGTCCGAGGTTATGATCTTCACAAAGGGGAAGCCGCTGTCGATGGCAATGGTGGCAGCCAGCGCGGTGGTGCCGCTGCCCATGGGCCCATCCAGTAGCAACGACACCAACGGCGTCTTTTCGCTGCTCTCGCACTGCTGGACCAACATGCGCGCGGTGTTGTGCAGGTGCGTGAAGGCGTCCGAGTAAGGGATGATGCCGTTGAGACGGTACGTCTCGAGCGACGCCTTGTCCGACCCAAACGCGGGGCTCACCTCCTTCAGCGCCGCGTCAAAGTCCTGCATCGTCACCCGCAGGTTCTCCTCGTCCACCGACTTGCTCAGGTCCTCGACGTCCACTTGGCGGTGCAGCGCGAACGACACCGCGCTCTTCACCAGCCCCTCGATCTCGGCCCCCGAAAAATTCTTGGTGCGCTCTATGAAGGGCGGAAGCGGTGGGCGGGCGTTAGAGAATACATGTAAATAATTTTAAATCAGCTTGAAATTGGATGACATAGAACGAGTTAAAATAATCACACACACACACACACATACACGCATACACACACACACACACACACACACACACAGGAGTGAATCGGTGTAAAAGAATTATCCAGGACAACAAACATTCCAAAACATCATATGACAACAATCGTCGACCCCGGCTGTGAGAGCCCACAACAGCAACAAACACTGCTCATTAACATGACACGCCGATGGTGACTCTTGCTCCAGGTGCCCAAGGTATAAGAGGGGTAATTTCGTGACAAGGACAACTTTGCATGTGTTCGGCGACTGTTTAAAGTCAGCTCACACGAAGTAGAGTGGGCGAGGCCGAGGGAGGAAAGGCATCATACCTGCCAGGCTGATGAGGTCGACGTCTTTGCCCAGGAAAGAGTTTTCTGACATTTTACTGGTGTGAATCTGGAGGACATAGTCACAGCTCAGAACACCAATACTTTGACTCAAGACTAAGATGACTAGCCCCATAGTTACTTCATACCCATAAACTTCATGCATTGACGCCCTGGCAACGGGTGATCACGCGTGCGGCCTTGTTATGAATGGGGGGCAGGAAGGGGTGCTCCAGAGTACGTACGTACGTACGTACGTACGTACGTGTGTGTGTGTGTGTGTGTGTGTGTGTGTGTGTGTGTGTGTGTGTGCACGAAGAGATAGAGAGAACGTGAGAATTCTACATGTTTGGAACACAGAATATACTAATTAGCGCACGTGTACAATAAGATTTCAGTCTGCCTCTGAACATGAGCGGATATATGGGTCTAAGCACCTAGACACGCGCATAAAAGAGCGCGCGCATGTGAGTTTATGCATTTCATTTATGCGCACAGAAACGTGTGTTTGTACGCTTTTTGTATGGAAGAGGGTGTGCGCATTCAGACAATACAACATGTAAAAATATACATATGCGCGTGCATGCGTGTGTGTGTATGTGCGCGCGCGCGCATGAGGTGAATGTCGCCAGACTCTAACGCCAGCTGCCGAATTCAGCGAGAGGGGATTGTTTTGAAGGAGGGCACCTTCAGGATCTGCTGGCGTCCCTTCTCATCTGGCAGCCCAATCTCAACGTGCACCTCCAGTCGGCCGGGGCGCAGCAGCGCCTCGTCCAGCATGTCCTTGCGGTTGGTCATGCCGATGAGCAGGATATTGTTCAGGGAGTCCACGCCGTCGATCTTGGTCAACAGCTGGTTCACTGGGGTTACAGATGACGGGGGGTTGTATATTAGTCAGAAGCGGATGCACAACTTGGCAACACCGAGGTATGACAACTGGCCATTCGGTAACAATCACAGCAGTTAATGCAGGGCCACAGCCTTCTTCGTTCACACAACTCTTGGCCTATACTAATCACTTAAAAGAGCAATGTTTGCATGTGTGTGTGTGTGGTGAGTGCGCGCGCGTGTTGAAGGAGAGAGGGTGGGGAGGAGTCACAACGCTGACACTGCCACTCGCACGCACCACCGTCCAGTCTTTGAAAGTACCTAACGCGAATCCCGTGGATTGCATTTGATTGGCAAAACATTCACACGCACTCAACGGCCAAAAGCGCCCCACAAACTACTGCCGAACGGTACATTAGCTCTCACAAAGTTTGAAATGAAATCAACTACGATAACTTCTTATGAACTAAAAAGCATGTTGAGTGATGCATTCAATGCTTTGGACGTTTTATTCCGACAGCAACGCCTTCATACATTCCTGAGATAAAGTGCGCTCATCGAAAAGGTGCCATACCCAGCGACACCATAAATCATTCACCGACACATACACTTACCCCCGTCCGCTAAAACCACATCTTGATAGCTGCATCTGTAACAGTCGTTTGAGCACACCGCATTTCAGATTGCTTGCCCCCCCCCCCCCCCCCCCCCCAACACACACACACACACACACACACACACACACACACACACAACAACAACAACAATGTACATTTTCCAACCGATACAGCGGCAATAATGCACAGGTGCTTTTTCATTGTGACGGCGACTCACGCTGTCTTCAGGAGTCTTCCTAGAGTAAACAAAATCACTGCACCCTTCGTAACTTTAGATTTCTCCTTTACCCCCCCCTCAGTCTAACTCTCCAGAAGACACATGTGTTACTGCACTCATAATTCGCAAGCAATGCGTACGAGCCTACCCTCTGCTGTATGGGCCACTTGCCATACATTGTGTCACCACTGCAAGCACAATTACCCATCAACAATTGCCCCCACCGTCCTTCCTCACAGTTATTCGCATAGTGCACACCAATTCCGATAGCAATGAACTCACCGAGGGTGTCCTGCACGCCGGTGCCGTCGCGCACCGAGCCGCGCTGCTTGCAGATGGCGTCGATCTCATCGAAAATGATAATGTGCAGCTCGCTGTCCTTCCCGCGCGCCTTATAATCCGACTCGGCGTCCGCAAACAGCCCACGCATGTTCTCCTCGCTCTGCCCTATATACTTATTAAGGATCTCGGGGCCGTTCACGATCTTGGGCTCCTTGCCGTTGAGCATCTTACCGATCTGCCGCGCGATGAGCGTCTTACCAGTGCCTGGTGGCCCGAACAGCAGCATTCCTTTCACGTGCGAGATGCCCAGCTTCTCCACCACATCCGAAGGGAACACGCGCGAGGCGAAGGCGCGGCGGAAGATGTCGTCAAACTGAGCGTCCAGCCCGCCGATGCCCAACTTCTCAAACGAGAGCTCCTTACTCTTGAAGATCTGCACCGCAGAAACCAACAACAGGAGTAACGGGATGAGCACCGATGAGGGAGCGCTACCCACATGCATCAAGCTGGCCACGAGAGACTATTGCACGCGCAGTGACGCATAAACGATAGCTCCTGGTAATAGTAAGGAACGAAATCAAATCACCGGAAGTGAATATAGTCATGGTGCTATTCACTCATCAAAAGAACAAATACCAAAGGGCATTGATCCTCTGAGCTATCAATCAGCTCAAAGATAGACTTATAGAACCATGGATATCGGTTCGAAAGAGGAAGCAGGTAAACCAAATGGTCACACGGACACCCAGCCTGTGAAAGGTCTGTAGTCGAGAGAAAGGAGTGACTAGGGGAGCGCAAGACGCTCGCCATATCCGCAGAAACGGTAACTAGACTCACAGGTGGTAACTAGTCCAATGTGTTGTACTATAAAATGTCACATTACCAGTAGATCTGAATAACTAATAAGTGCTGCTGAGTTGCTTACAACAAGACGGCATTCACGTCAGAACTACCAAACCTATACATACATGTTTTTTGAATGCTTATAGAGAGTGCATAACCATAAACGACGGGGAGCTTCTCGAGGTACGTTGCAAAGGGTGGTGGGGGTGCCAGGCTCATTGGTTTTGGGGGACTGCAGAGGGGCGCACTTGGTTGCTTCCGACAGCGCGCTGGTTGACAATTTTAATGCCCGCCCCGCCGTCGCCCTGAAAAAGAAAGGTAGAGTCTTTCACCAGCATCCCCCGACTGCTGCCCGGCGGCTCCCCGCTCGCTGAGCTCGGCAAAGTGATCCCCGCTACAGTCAGCATTAAATTGGTGCCTTGGTGCTCGCATGCGAAAGCCTGACCCACTGTTAACACCTGCCAAGGAGCATAAAAACATACATAGACACAGACACACACACCTGAGTTCTGATTCCCCACAATGTGGTTACTAAGAGTTTCATTATCTGCAGACGGCGTGGGAATGCTTTGCATTACCAGAGTTTGAATAAAATTTTCGAAGGCTGTTGCTAATAAGCTTCTCATAATGCTGTTCATAGTAACATAGTCTGTATGCGTGGATGTGTATGTACGTGTGTGTCAGTGTGTGCGCTTGTGCGCGTACGCACGCGTGTGTGTGTTTGTATGTGTGGGTATGTGGGGTTAATTTTGTGTGTGTGTGTGTGTGTGTGTGCGTGAAAAAATAGGACTGCACTGACTTAGCAAGGAATTAGCACAATGTGAGAACGACAGAAAGATAACCACAACCACAGCATGCAGGGCCAGCCCAACAGGGCTACTAGCTCGTGCCTGCATGAGAAGTGTCACACCTGAGGCACAAACTGGCGGATGAGCTGCGGCTTGAGCTCTTTGGCGTCCACCTCCAGCTGCCGCCCCTCCAGCCGCCGCGTGAACCTGACGTCCAGTGTGATCATGACAGCCTCAAAGTTGCCAGGAGGAGGGGAGAAGGGACCCACGGGGACGATATCCCCCTTCGACACATGCGCATCCTGCGCTCATGGACCACCCCCACGCCACCCCAATCCACACAAGCATGCATCATCAGCCAATGGGAACCAGCCAATACCATCCACCAACGTTGCTTAACCACGCAATCACAGCTGCTGCTACACCAGTGCCATATTTTGGGAGGTGCTGTGGTGTTGGCAACTGGATAGCCCTGTGCTTTATACACTGTGTGGAGGGAAATTCGCACTGCATTCCATGACCCACCCTGCGCTGGACGGCGTTCATCCCCAGGCCGCCCGCCTCCACGCGCTGGTCTGCCTGCACACGGAAGACGCTGGAGCAGGAGGAGAGGGAGGTTTGGCAGGGTTAGCAAGGGTAAGTAATAATAGCAGCTGGTCAGTGCTGATGTGCTTGAATAACCTGGCGATACCAATCCTTGTGACGTTGTGTGTTATAAGGATACTTTCAGTGCTATGCGGAGCTAATCGGCGACATTAATGGTTATACGTTGGCGCGCATAACAGCACTGCGCCGGCGGAGGGCGCCGGCCGGGGTGTAAGGCAGCACCAGATGAGTGGATTAGGGGGAGGGGAGTGTACAAGTTGTCCAGCTCCACGTATGATCCCAGACGGCCGATATCGGAGGGCGCGACGTAGACGCAGTTGGTGAGCGCCAGATCCTGCGTTGTGCGCAGAGCGACGCAGCACCGCGAGCGTGAGAGATATCGCCAGCGAACTGGGTTTCCGAGGGAGCGGGAGTGCGAACGTAATAACTGCCAAGGCACGCAGTGACACTAATTTCCAATCCATAACAGCGGAGAAGGTGCGAGGAGTCATACGTTACTAGGGCAGCTAACGACTGTCAGCTCCATCTCGAATGTCGCGATGCACGCGGGAGTTGTTGTGTCTGCTCGCGCTTCGTGACGGTCCTGTGCTTCTACGGAGCTGGGTACAGACTAACGTGGCCGCCCCCCTGCGTTTTGTCGGCTTGTATTACTATAATGTTCACGCTGGTGTCGTGACAGTGGGCTCCCAGCCAAGTTCCGCCCAGTAGCAAGAATTAGCTGACGGCCGAGCAGCTGACGGTGAGTGGAAGAATAGAGACGGTCAAGTGTCACGCCTGGATCGGTGTCAGTCAATCGGGCCGACTGTACGGTACCGTATGTATTGCTACAAATAGGTGTGTGATCACAAATAATCTAAGTGTGATCAGAATGTTTTACTAGCTCAGACGGTCATCGGCTGAAAAGTCAGCGTAAATTGTAACATCACGTACAAAAAACGTACAGGACCACGCGGCACGCGTGGTTTTTCGCTCTGTATAGGACGGGGGTGCAATAATACCCCGGCCCGGCACTCAAATATTATGGTAGTGTGAACCGCACACATTGTATACGTGAATTTATTCGCAAATAATACCATTTAGAATTATACCAATAGAATGGAGACGAGTCATCTTTGAATTAAGGGTACAGTAAGTAATTTAGTATGGTATTATTCATCAGCAGGTGCATTTCGGCAAACCGCGCATGGACTACAATGAAGACGACGTGCCTTGTAACGGTCTCGCCCGACGCCAACGTCCGATGATACAGAGCCCCTCCGGCACCCCGGCCGTCTCCGATGAGGAAGTGGCAAGGATCGACGCGGATGCGTGTATATTGTCCGTGGTTCCTTTGTAGATACGTACGTTAGCGCCCATTCTCCGGGGTCCTCTAGTGCGCAAGGCGATTTGGGCAGAGCCGACTCCAGGCCTGTCTCGCAAGGGCCTCACCGACATGGGAGCACCAACGGGGCGTCGCGTG